>QLOK01005148.1:0-31823 GCA_003313805.1 Tricholoma flavovirens
CGATACCCCGTCCGGACTTTCAGATATTCTCCGACGGATCCCCGCCCGTGTTCAGTACTTAACAGTTGTCCTTCATTTTACTGATTTCAAAATTGGTAAATAGTATGAAGTTTATCTTCAAACAGCTGCCAACTGTTCCCAGTTGCAGAGGCACAGGTTCTTCTAACTCGTGCACTTTTAAATTTGCAGATGTAGTGAATTCTGGAGAAATCAAGTCAGACATGCAGCCTGAGTCAAGGAGAACGAATGCCTCCAGGTTGTGAAGTTTCATCTTCGCAATGAAGCATCAGTTGTCTTTCTTGCTCTGTGGGGGGCGAGATATCTTCTTTGAGGACTTCCTCAAAGTGGCCATGCCTTTGAAGCATGGCTTATTGGTGAATAGGTTGTCCATCGTGACACCTAATCTTTCAGAAAAGGTCGGACACTTTTCTGTTTCGTCCTCAGATTCCTCCTCCAAGTTGGATACCAACTGGGCAGATGGGCAACTGTCGGAGTCATACCCTGATGAAATTTCATGGATCGCTCCAAGGCACTCCATTTCAGAATCTCCACTGGGGGCAGACTCACAGTCTGTCTCCAAGTTGTACAGTTCACCCTCTGAACTGCACTGGGATCCATATGGGTCTTGATCAGACATGGCTGATCCATACTCAGAGGAATCACTTCCCTCTGAGTCACTATGTGCAGTGCCAAATCTTTCTTTTGAGGTCAACTGATTGTCCAAGTTCCTTACCAGGCCTGGATGTTTATCATCCTCCCTTTCATTATTAG
This sequence comes from Tricholoma flavovirens, assembly GCA_003313805.1. Classification (NCBI taxonomy): domain Eukaryota; kingdom Fungi; phylum Basidiomycota; class Agaricomycetes; order Agaricales; family Tricholomataceae; genus Tricholoma; species Tricholoma flavovirens. The sequence continues at coordinate 772 of QLOK01005148.1, forward strand.
GGGGAGGCCTTTGATCAGTTTCAGAGGCTGATCTTTCTCTTGTGGCGTACATTTTCGCTGCCAGTTTGGGTTGCCCATACTTGGGGCACTTTCTATCAGTGGAATAGTGTGGTCCCCTGCAGCTGTAGCAAGTAGGCATCTTGCTTTTGTCAGGCTTCCTGTCTGACTTCTGTCCCAAGTGTTGGTGGGTCTTCCCTCCTGATGAGTGGTGCTTGGGTTCATGGTGGTCCCTATCATGGCAATCTCTGTTGCTGTGATTTCATTTATCCCAGTCAGGGTACCCTGAGCTGGAAGGTTGATGGTAGTCATGATACTTCCTATTGTGTTTCTGAGAACGGTCCCGAGACCGTTCACTTGACCTTTCTGGTGAAGGGTCCTTGGGTTTAGATTGCTTGGTCGAAGATGTATTCTTAGACCTAGTTGAATCCATAATACGCTTCTTTTCATTGAAACATTTCCTCATCTTTCCAATCTCCTCTGCCTGGCAGGTGTAGTGAAGGATATCATCTGCTGAGCTTGTCTCAGCGGAGCATCCTTTGTCCAATACAAAGGATATGATGTTTGCAGGTAACCCAGCCACCAATTGCATCTTGAACATGAAATGGTCTGGGGCCTGTATCATTCTGGTAGTGTATCACTCCAGTTTGTGATAATAGCTCATAACACCTTCCTCAGTGTTATACTCAACATGCCAGAATTTATCGGTCACATCATGGGTAGCATTCTCATGCACGAACTGGTTGTATAAACTGGTGATGACTTCCTCAAAAATCCAAGCTGCTCATTGACAGTATGCACCATCAATGCTGTCCTCAAACCAAGTTAGAGCAGTGTTCTCAAGGAACATTGCCATGAATTCAATGTGGTCTGAGTCAAGCTCAGGACCACATATTTTGTTTACCTTCAGCCACCAGAGGAGGGTGTTCAGCCAATGTTCAAAACCTTCGGTGTCAGGCAATCCACCATACTTGGGTGGGTTGGGAACTCTGGGACCATTTTTGCCCCCAGAAGCATTTATATCAGATGAGACAGAGACTTTATTGTTGATCTGTCTATGGATCTTAATATGGATGTCCCTCAAGTATTTTGAGGGATGGCGAGAACCTTTTTTCCAATAAGAGTCAGAATGGGAAGTCATAGACCAGTATGGGCTACTGATTTATGTGTAGTACTCAAATATCCAGATGGGTTTCATCTGGAATGACTGTGGGTATGCTCACCTCATCCATAATGAGGTGAGATTTGTCTGAAGATGTCTTCCTCCATCTGGGAGGAGGACTTGGTGGTTCCATCACCTGTCTCATGGTACAATGAGTCAGGATTACTACCACTTTTGTCAGAACCATCCCTGTCTCTGCCAGGATTTCCTCCATGGCTGGTGTGACTCTGTGCAAGCTGCTTAGGCCTCCCAGTTGAAGGACAGTCTTGTCAATTGTTGTAGTCACCCTTATCCCAAGGGTGACCCTCCTGGTCAAATCAAATCCCTTGATTGGGGATCGATGTGGATCGGCCATCCTGGAGGTCACCATTGTGAATCCTCTGCAGGGCGATCCTATTCTTGTCAATATAATGGACCTTCTTCTTAGACAGTCCTTTCAGGGTATTCTGACAGGGACTTTTGTGCTTGTGAGTGGTGGGAACCCCTCACTCCACATGCTGGGTAGAGTGAGGGATGGTGGGTCTAGGATTGGACCTATGGGGAAAATTACTGGCATAGTTTCTAGCCAGTTCTCGAAATTGGTATTCCAACCTCTCAGGTTCGGAGTCCTTTGCTTCCCTGCAATGATTATATATGTCGGTAGCAAATTGAGCAAGATGTTTGATTTCTGCTTCAACGTTGGATCTGTTGCCTCGAGGCTGTGCCTCAAGCGGTTTCTTCTCCTCATATCGGTGTAGCCTGGTGCTTTCATACATTGATGATACTTGCGATGATGCCAGTACGGCTGGCCATTGTGCTGAAAACAGTTGAGGTATCTTGTACTCCCAACTATTGTGTGGACCATCGATCAGAGTTATACAGTTGATTTTAAGTCCTGGGCTCAAATCACTCATCCCAGGGGGTTGTGTGTATCCAGGAGGAAGGCTGGGGCTGGACAGGGTGTCTCATTGACTACTCTTTGATGAGAAGGATCTCTTGGAGTTGACGTCACTGTTTGCAGCATCATCATGGTCTTTTTGACCAGCGGATGACTGTTCTAATCACCTTGAAGCAGATCTATGTGCTTTGAGGGGTGTGGAATCCTTCTGAAGAGAAGGATTTATCCTCAAGGTGCTTGTATGTGCCTTGAGTGGCTGAGATGGGCTCTCCTCTCCTGGGGGGCACCCAGGAAACCCAGAGCCGGCTGGGGATTGGATAGTCATTTCCTCTGTGAGTTGCCTGCCAGCAGGCTTCGCTCTACTCCTTGATTTGGCCTTGGCTGTCCAGACCATGGTGTGGGTTTCATTCTACGTTCTTCAGCAATGGAGAGAAAAAAAATCAGATGCAGGGGTGTGGTTCAAAGCAAGTGACAATGCAAAAATGGCGTTGTTGGCCTTTCGCAATGGAGATGCTTCTGTCACAGATCATGTCAAGAATTTTCTCCTTCATTGGAGAAGATCAGGGTCGTGTTGATGACAATCGCTGATGGGGCAATGTCAAGTTTAACTCTATATGAGTTGAAGTGTTCAAAAAAGTGTTGTGAGTCATGGGGGGTCTTTTGAGACTTCACACAACCAGAACACGAATAATGCATATATTTCATGTAAGTTGAGGTAAAGTATAAAAAGATCATCATAATTACATAAGACTGGTCCCTTATAAGGGCCAGTCTAAAGGTATTGAAAGGAAATTATAACAATAATAAACAATTGTCCAGGATCACCACATATGAGCATTGCCTGAAATGTCTAACTATGTTTTGGAGCTGCCCACAGCATTACAGAAACATAGGATTGTTCCTATGTTTCATGTATCATTGTTGTGGCCTTACCACCCATCAGATGATGTGATGTTCCAGAATAGGGTACATCCAGAGCCATATGACTTTGGAGCACCTGATGATCAAAAGTGGTTCATAGATGAAATCCTTGGCCATTGATGGGTTGATGGCAAAAGGATTGAATACGAAGTGCAGTGGAGTGTGGGTAACACCACCTGGGAACCCCATGCAAGCATCTGGAGGTGCTTGACAGGTATCTAGAGTTGCAAGGTGTAACTCGCCCGACACAGTTATCAAAATGATTAGAATAAAGATAATCATAATAAAGATAATCATAATTGTGGAAATTAATTATGTAAGGTTGAACTTGTGGAAAAATTTTCACCACAACCCAACCCTTACCACTGGACAACTGTCAAGCAACAACCCACACCCCAATTAGAAAAGAAAACCCCCCTCCTTACTCTACCACTCTCATGTCACATCAGTACTCCAACCAAACCCTGAACAATGCTGGTGGCAGGAACACTTCCCACCATCATGACCACATTCAAGAACCTCATGCAGGTTCTGGAAGGGGAGGAAGGCAGCAGCAACAGCAACAGCAACAACAACAACAACAACAACAACAACAGTTTGCCAACCCAGGATTTATCAATCATGGGTACCAGACGAACTTTGGTGGAGGATTTATGAATCCTCCCCAAGCACAATACTTTCCTGGAGGATACATTAATCCACCCACTTTCCAGCTGTATGGAGGAATGATGATGCCTCCTAACACCTCTCAGATATGGGGAACAATTCCCACCACCATCGCTGAAGGACACCCTGATGGGGCTGGGCCTTCAACATTGTCCCACACTGAGACCCACTGATTGAATGAAGACACAATGGAGGTCAATGACCCCATCTCCCTGGCACACCAACACCATGATAGGACTCAGGTGAAGCAAGGAGATGATCCTTGCCCCCCACCTAGAAAGGAGACTCCCATCCCCCAGGCTTCAATGTACAAAGGTGCCTTGAAGCCCACACATTTAAGTAAAGGGAAAGGCAGGATGACAGAGGCCAACCTCATTACCCAGGACTCAGATGAATGACAGACCCAGCTCTTTGACCTCCTCACCCACCTACAGAAGACAGATATTGATCCATCTCTCGATGACTTCATGGAGTGAGAAGAGCTAGCTCAAATAGTGGTATGTCATCTCCTCGACACCATTGACTGCCTGCAGGATGAGCTGGCTTGCGAATGGTGCACACAGTCAGGACTTGAGTCCCAACTCATTGCAGCGCTTCGTAAACAGCCAGCATCCCCACTTAGCAGGAACACCACAGATGGGGAGCATCGCCAACCCAAACGTGTGAAGAGTTTCAGCCAATGGGAGGACAGCCCTCCTCCCTCTGAAGCCTCTTCCTCCTGACTAACTTGACACTTGCCCTTGAGAGCAAGGGAACTTGTTAATCCCATGCCCTCAGCATCTACCCCAGGGAGCATGGCCCCCTCCTTGCCAGAGGAGGAAGAGCCAGCCTCCAAGCTGGCATGGCAGCAAGCTAAGCTGGCCAGGAAAGAAGACCAACTCGCCACCCCAATTATGGTCAACTTCCCTGAAGCCGTAACTGTTGCAGCACCTCCTCTTCAGGACCCCGCTCCTGAGAGAATGCTCCTGCCATCTTCCCCTCCCCATGATTACATGGGTGATGGGAGTGGCAGTGATGGCCTGGACAAAGCATTCAAGGGCAAAACTAAACAACAAGCCCAGGAATGAGAAACCCATAATGCCAAGTGGGAAAAGAAGAAGAACCATCAAACACAGTACGAGAATGAGCACAAGTACGATGCTGCCAAACAGCGCGATTGTATACCAGACATCATTGGTGTCATAAGGGTCAACAACCATTATGAAAACAATAATGCCTTTCATGGCTCATTATCACATCACTTTTACCACTCCCCCATTACCAACATAGTGTACATGGGCTGAACCACTGTTGAGGCTGCTCACTTCAAGCATTCCTCAGGCATTGCTTACCAGATGGCTACTGACCATTGTTTGTACACAATATATGCTGTAATCTACCCATGAACCCTCATGATGTTCATTGCCTGGCCCAATTCATCAATGATACACATTGTCAAGCAATTGACAGGGCTGAAGGCCACAATATGCTGGTAGAGCTACAACAATTAGCATTTTATCACACCCTTCACACACGAGATTGAGCAATGGCTGAATCCATTGACCTGGATTGTACCCAAGTGAGCCTGCAGCTACCATTCCCCAACAATGATGGGATCTGGACCCATCCCCCCATGCCACGATGGGGCCAAACCCTCAACAAGGGAAACAAAACCCACCAGGACTACCTATGCCTGGTCCAGATTACTTATTCTCCCTTACTTGTTGGGCTCAGTATATTGCCCACTATGGCAGGCCAGGTCTTCCAAACCACTTTATTGGTGTGGTTATGGACTTTGCCCTTAACATTTTTTACCCTAGTGTCTTTGGCTACCTGTTAGGCAGGAATCTCAGTCCTGCTGACACCCATGCCCAGCATGCATTTATGTGTAGTTTCACCTGCCTAGTGGCTCTCCCCTGCCATTACCAGGAAGCTGTTGACTCCTGGAATGAGTCTCATCCTGACCAGCCCTTCCAGCCCATCTCAGGGCCTTCCTGTACCCTGACCCAGATGGGGCCCAAGTCAGGCCATGCCCTGAACATGACTACCGACAATGTAATTCAGGTACTGATTGACAATCATATCCCCATACCCTGGATTGATCATTTTTACACTTATGGTCTCCATTATTTGGACCATCACCATAATGGCCAGAGCCTATTTCATGGATTATTTGATGATATCAATGATGACCACCTCACCCACATTGACACTTTTGGTGTCCCCCCCATCATCCCCAAAATGGGATGGTTGGTGGACACCCTCTGATGATGACCTTGTCCGGATACATGCTCTTCACCTGCATGAAGAAAATGATGATGATCACTGCCAGGATGATAGCGATGACTGGCTCCAAGTAGGGGATGACCCCTACTTTTATGACCTCCACAATTTAGTACCTCCATTGTGCCATCGCAACGATGATCTCCTCAATGAGGATCCTCAGGCACCCTCCCCTTCTCCTGTCACAGTTGAAGAACCTTCCACTGTATCCATGGCTGAAGGTCCCAACATCATATCCTCCCTCAGGTTATCCAACCCTGACATGGGGTGTGACATGGCAGATCAGTAGCCCTAGCTTTCTTGTTAATCACCTTGTCCTCCTGGCCCTCATCAAAAACAAAAATTATACACATTTTACTAACCCTGCCTTGATGTTAATGGAACTTTGCTCCTTTCATTATTACTTACCCTTATTCCCCTCTCTTGTAGATTGCCCATTGGCAATCTCAAAGGGGGGTGTGTAACGGATGTTTGCTTGTATTTACCATGGACCCCTACCCTATATATAGTAGCACTATTATGTAAGGAAGATTCCAACCTTTACCTACTTACTTGCAACATACTAGCTACACCAATATATACTGGTCTAGTTCTGTGTTTGTGTGAGGGGTGAGGTGTTCTAGTAAAGGATTAATAACCTTTACATTGTCCTTGTTGTCCATTGTCATCTTGTGGTTGTCCTCGTCATCATATTCCTTGTTGTTGGACTTTGTCCCCTGGTCCCCATTGTTGTTGTTGTTGTTTATCCCCTCATTATTGGTGTTGGTGTCATCCCATCCCATTGTTTTTGTTGTTGTGGCTTTGCTTCTTTTTTGTCATTGCACCCTCCCCATCTTTGCTGTGCCAGTTGCTTGTTTCCACCCCACAAGCAGCTGCTTGTAGCAGTGGCATGGGTGTGGGTGTGCTGTCTTGGCACCATCTTGTGGTAAATAACATAGACAAACCTTAGAAACAGCAAATGAAAACATTAGTTTGAAAAGCAAAGAAAAGAACTTGAAAAAAAACATTACCTAGGGCCCAAATGACCTCCATCATCATTTGGGCTCAATGTGGTTGGTTTGCAATGGTTGGTTGCATTAGTTGATGTAGGAGTGGGCATGGGAGTAGTGACGGCAGGTGGTGATGGAGTTGTGGTGGTGGTAGAGGTGTGAGGTAGGGGGGCATCATTGTTGATGGTGGTGGTCACTGCAACAATTAGGCATCGGAGCAGGGTTTGAAACAATGACAAGAATGGAAAGTGAAAATGAAAGTGAAAATGATCATTTCGGCAAAAGCAATGAAAGGGTTCAATTTTTGAAAAATGATCATTTTTGACTCATTCTTGATCTCATTCTGGTGTTCATTTTTGAAAAATGAGATTGAAAATGAAATGAAAAATGAGCCAAAAATGGCCTGAAAATGGCTACTGTGAACAACCCTAATGGATGCACTAGCATTTGTGGTGGGGAGTCTGTGGACCTACCTAAATTTCCAGAATGAAAGAGCAAGTATGGGGATTGATCATGACAGGAAAGGAAGCATGGTGCAAGTTAATTAGAGTCCAAAAGAGATGATAGAAAATGAACCCACAACAGAGGAGATATGATAGTCCGAGGATTTTGAAAATAAAAGTGGCTGTGTAAGTGAAAACATTGTAGCTCCAGAAATCTTGTGTGAGAATGTCCAAAGGCATTCAAGAGTTATAGGATGAGATGTTGTAAGGATAGTGCCCTAGAAAGACAGCAAAGAGGTGACACTCAAGACCCTGAGATCAAGGCAGAGCAAATCCCAAGAATGAATGAACCATGGTTAAAAAAAGCTGAGAAGACCCCATTGCATCAAGATCAGTAACTGCATCAGTAATCAAGCATTTTGGTTTCCAGAGGTTTCCAGAAAATATGGGAATTGGGAACTCCGGCAACACTATGGTGATCGGCTATGGCATCACTATGGATGCTGACATCATGGATATGCCCATGTGACCATTGTGATGTGGCCAGTTTCCCTCTTCCGATACCTTGCGATGCCCAGCTCTCTTAACTCTCTTAATGTCAACAGTGCCTCCAATCCCTGCCCTTGATGTGGGTGTCTGGTTCCAGTAAAGCTTGCAAAGGGCGGGAAGCACCCTGGCCACTACTACATGCATGTACATCCTATTGTGTAGATATATTAATCATGTGCTAACAATCTTTTGAACTGTAGTGTCTATCCTGCAACAATCACTATGTTTTCCCTGCTGCATCCTCTCAAGACAAACAAGCAACCCATCCTCCATCCATGTCATGCCCCAATCTTCAACCACACCAGGTGAAACAGCCAAAGTGACAAACAGCTGTGCCTACCACCCCTGCACTAAGGCTTCTCATCGTTCCTGCTTCAATAAGATGTGTAAACTGTGCTGCATTGATTGAAAGGGTGGATGTTCAGCACCAGGTCATAACTTTGGCTCTCTTTCAGAGCAGCAAAAGGACAAATGCCCAGCCTCGCATGACCAAGATGACCTGCACCCACGCTGTCCTCTATCATCTCCACTGCTTCCTCTAACCTACCATACACCCCTTGGTTCACCTCCCAACCTCTCACTTGACTTATCAACACCTTTCTCAGCTAATGATGCAAGGAGTGTGCTGGATCACTTTGTAGAGGAGATGGAGCACTCATCCATCACCAATTCAGCCATCTTCCAGTTAAGCCACACTGAGAGTGGGAAAGCCCTACAGGCTGCTGTAGAGGAAGCACATCTCAAGGCTGATGAGGAATGAGCATACCAAACAGTGCTCACTGCTTCCTTGGGTCACAGCCCCAGTCCATCTGTGCTTGTGTTGTCATCATCACCATCACCACCTCCATCGTCTTCCTCTCATCTTGCTCCACATTTTGTCTTTCCAACCCCATCTGCCACTCTGCCCTCCTCTCAACTACCAGCCTCATCACTGCCCATCATCAGCATGGTCCCACCTATGTCTTGTCAGCCAATGATCACGACACAGATGAACCTGGCATGGATGTGGGAGTATGAGGACAGGACCAAAACCATAGCCATCAAGAAGGGCACACCACAAATTGATCCTGTCATCTCCCAGCAGTTTCAAATTGCTTACTGGGACCAAGATGGGGAGCCTGCTACGATTCACAGTGTTCATGGCTGTGCTATGTGGCCTATCTGGCACCTGAGTGAAGCCCCAGAAGTTCTAGCAGCACTAGGTTCAAATATCACCATGCTTGATCAGTACAAAGTTAAATCTTCCTATTGGCGACAGGTGGACCTCAACTATCCTCATCTCCTTACTACTGAGTGCCACCTCTTCCTCTGTTGGAGAAAGGTGACATGTCTTGATCTCAACAAGTGGTTGGCACAGCTACTTCCCAGTCGCCTGGACTTTTGGCTTAGAATGAAAGCTCAGCACAATAGGGTTTGAGAAGACATGAAGAGACGAAAGAAGTGGCAAGCCCCAGAGAGCAGTGATTCAGAGGTAGAGATTGTAGCTACATGGTCATACAAATGATGAGCTGTCAAGCAAGAATGGCAAGACATGGAGTCTCCTCACCCTGCCCACCCACAGCTGTCCCTTACTATTCCTACTGGTATATCTTCCTTGCATGCTATCACTGTCCCTGACTCTCCAGGCAACCCTTCCCTATCATCATCAACAACCACGTCTACTCTGTGGTCAGCTCTGTCAACCTCAACATCAATGACTTCAGCCTCTTCTAGTGCAGTATCTTCAACCCTTCCTTCTCCGATCTCACCATCCTCTTCACCTTCACCACTCCCAGCCTCAATGTTGAGTGGTAGGAAATGGCCAGCTGGACAGTTTGCGATCGACATGGGCAATGGCTTTGCAAAAATAGATGCCCTCCAAGGTCTGCCACTCAGTGAGTGTTTCGAGGCTGTCTTCAACAAGCTGTTTGTATCAACAACCTACCATGACCAACGTCGCTGTTGGGTGAAGGCTACCACCCAGCAATGAGATCAAGCACTGGCTGCAGCCCACACACCAGCAGGCTGTTGGCTAGTATTTGCACAGGGTGTGCCCTTGCGGTAACATCTTGTTTTTCAATTCTCCTTCATTGTGGATCTTGTTCCCTGCATTCTTCCACCTAGATTTGTTGTCTCTCATTGTATCCATAGTGTTCATCTCTCATGTCATTCCTTGTATTCTGCCTTGTGTCATTCCTTGTAGCTGCCTAGATTTGTTGTATCCATAGTGTGTATGCTATAACAATTGATGTATTTTCAACATTGTTCTATGTATTGATCTACCAGAGCTACAGTTCAAAAGGATGATGTCCATTGGCATCCAACCTCTTTAGTGTCTCGATGTTCCTCAGCCAAATCATCTCATCAAGAAAGAAATTGAATTTCATTGGCAGCATCTCCCAACACATGGAGTTATATTTGGCCAGCCATGCATTTGTCTGCTCTGCAACTGATGTGTTGAAGTACCACCAACCATCATCGCCCATCAGCTCAGGGTACATTGCAGGGTTGCAGTGTTGCTGGCAAAATTCATGGGTAACCTTGTGTTTGTTGAGAAAGTGCCAGACATCGACGCACATGCCAATGTCAGCAAAGAAAGGATCACCAGATGCCATTGCCTGTTGCTTAGCATCACAGTTGCTATCATATATAAGATTCTCCAGCTTTTGGGCACCTGGCATGGAGAAAGCATTCTTGACCATGACGAGAAAGTTTGACACTGCCTCAGCTCCATATATGGTCACCTGTGCAAATATGACCCCACATGGATGCACCAGGGTCTGCTCATTGTGAGTATGTCGCTGTCCAAACTGGGCCCTGATCTTCTTGTTCCCTGTCTCAGACTTCTTTGGTGGGCATGGTGGCTCAGTGTCATCAATGTGGTCCACTACTCCAATAGAAGGGTATTGCACCTCAGAGATTTGGATTTGGTTGCCTTCCATCTTGAACCACTGCTCATGGGTTTCAGAATCCTCATCTTCATGATCATCTCCACTCTGGGCGCATTGTAGCCATTCTGTCAGGGTGAATGCAGCCTTTCCATGTGCCTTGTTCAGTCTTTCCATCTCCCAATGTTCAGGCAGAGAATATGTCTTTGAATCCTCAACCACTGGCAATGATCACCCTACGACAGCACAGATACAATGGTTGGTAAAGTGGATAGGGCAGAAGTGATGATGGTTGTTGGCAAGTGCTGTGATACAATGGAAGATACCACAACATGGATGCCCCATGTTGATACCATCCCTGACAATGACCTGACACTTGCCTGAGTGATGAATTTTACATGAGCATTGCTTCATTGCAAAAAGAAAGAATCATACGGTATTCACCATTAATGAAGAAAATGCACATGCATTTGTCACAGACATGCCTCACGGCATCCAGTTGACCATTGATGATGAACCTGTTGTTGTGCTCTTCCATCGCTACTTTGAAGCGGTCCTTTTGATCACCAGTGTGCAGAATCTTGAGTAATGTGCCTTGTCGTTTGTGGTCACCAAGAAGGGAGGAGATCGTAAAGGCATCCCACCAATTGTTACCTGTCAGCTTTGTTCTGAGTGGCCAGGTACTTCCCTCAAGATAGTCACCTGCTAGTGACATGTCATACAATCTTGCTGCATTTGAGCCCGAAAACCTGATGTACATTAGTCTTGTGAGAATATCACCAATTGACACACTTACCATCCAAGAAGCATCTGCCCAGTCCACATATCCACCACTGTATCCTCAATGAACTGATGCTCACCTACTTGTATGTATTTCAGCTTCTTTGTGTAGTATGTCTGCACTCCATCATGCACACTGAAGTTGTTATGATAGTTTGTATTGCAGCCTTCATCACTGATCAATATATGGACTATAGGTAGCTAGACAGTGAGCTTACTCTGGCAGTACAAGTGGATAGACCATGCAGGCTGGACACCATTTCTGAGAGTATACACAACCGCTTGTCACTGTTGTTCCTTCTTCAACACCCTACCTTGGTGGGGACAGTCAGGGTTGGTGCAGGCTTCTGAAGGAGGATAGAGGGTAAAATATGCTAAGAAGGTATCAATGTGTGTGCAAACTATTGGTACTATACACCAGACATACTCAGGTTGAGCTCCCATCCGAACTCTTTGAACAATGCAAGGTCTTCTAGAATGGACAGTGTTGGTGAAGTTGCTCAGACCTGATACTTGAGGACATCCCAAAAGTATTCCATATACTCGAAAGGCATATCAATACACTTGCTCAGAAACAACACGACAGCTTGTGGGAGGACATCTGGCACACACTCAGGATCACTCATTTCAAGGGGTTGTGGCAGTAGAATATCTTGTTTCAGGTGAGCTGCAAGGTGGATATATGTTGTAAGCTGGGTTAGCATGGTACTGTGTAACACAGGGTGGTCCCAGAACTGTTGAAATACACCAATATCCATCCTGGTGATGTTACAATTGAGCAGTACAACAATGGGACTACAGATGGGGTCATGTGTCAAACAGAACTTGCTGCCATAGTGATCGCTGCAGTGATCCCATAGTGATCCCAAACTTTGATCCCATAGTTCCCATTACCAATAAGCCCTTGAGGTTTCTCAACCCAAAAAACCAAATAAAACCAGAAAAAAAAAAAAAAAAAAAAAAAAAATGGAAACACATGTCCAATTTCCAGGAAACCTCTCAAATTGTCTCAAATTGAAGTGCTATGGAAACTACAGAAACCACAGAAACCTACTAAAATGTGACTAGCAGCCTAAGTTGTAGGACTTGATGGTTTCCTGGTTTCCTGGTTTCCAGGTTTCAAAAAACCCAGGAACCCACAAAAACTGAAAAAAACAACTGGAAACTAAATTGCCAAATTGCTGATGGCCTGACTCTGGGATTGAAGGATTTTAGGGGCATCTAGTATGGAATTTTGTACATTGCAACTAATGAGCCCAGATGCAGACTCAATACTGGCGTGGAAACTCAATACTGAGTATCGAGCCCACAAGCAACAGACAGAATGCATGAATCACTTCTCACCTCTGGCAAGGGAGGATTTGTGAGGCAAAAATATTGATGTGAAATTGACAATATCAATAACTGCATTTTATTGTGTACCAAATCTATTATCTTATGTAGAATATTCTGTTGAATTTGGTTGCGAGGCAAATCCCAAGTAAGTAACATATTTTGAACAAAATAGTTGTTCATATCAGTCACGTGAACTATACCAGCCAATCGGATTCCATCCGATGAATATATTTGAGAGGGATATCTAAAATACGTTGCTGGGATTTGCCTCGTGACCAAATTCAATAGAATATTCTACATAAGATAATAGATTTGGTACACAATAAAATGCAGTTATTGATATTGTCAATTTCACATCAATATTTTTGCCTCACAAATTCTCCCCTGCCAGAGGTGTCTACAAAATCCTTCTTACTTACGTAAGAGTCGGGGATAGGTAATCATGTGATGACAGCGTGAGGAACACGTGATCGTTCTATTGTTAAGTATGTATCCCGGAACAATAAAATAACGCTGCGTTGAATATGAAATCGTCAAATTTTCTTGTTCTCTTCCCCCATGGCGTCCCACGTCCTCCTCCTCTCCTTCTTCGCTGCTGCTGCTGTTCCTATTATTTTCCTTGTGTATCAGACCCTTGTAGCACCTAGGTTCAATCCTTTACGACAGATTGCCGGTCCCCCTGTCCCGAAGTGGTTTGGAAACCACTTGTTTGCGGTACTAGAGTATGCCTTTCTACACTACAATCGCTTCTTATATCTTCATCTGAGATCCTTTAGGCCCTCTGTCTCACCGATGGTTCACGAAGCATTCGTTCAGCGATACGGTCGATCAATTAGAATCAGAGGTATTGGCCCAGTAAGCAATTGTTCATTCTCCCTACATAAAACTGCATGACTTACAGATTAATCGAGTGGGATGAACGTCTCCTGACGCTTGACCCTGTTTCTATTGCCCATGTTCTAAAGAACTACACCATATATGAGAAGCCGTGGCAATCCCGAAGGCTCATCACACGTTTGATTGGTTGTGGGCTGCTGGCAGCAGAGGGGCAAGTTCATACACGTCAGCGTCGTGTGGCTACACCCGCTTTTTCTATCCAAAATATGAGGGCGTTAGTCCCGCTTGTCTTCAAGAAGGGCAACGAACTAGCGGACAGGTGGATGGATATGATAGTCCGGGACCAAGCAGATGGTGCGAAAGCCCAGGGTGGCCGCGTTCGAATCGAGGTTTGTCATTGGATTAACCGGGCAACTTTCGATGTTATCGGCTTAGCTGGTTCGTAGTCTTATTTTGAATTCAGTGTATGATTTCGCTAAACAATGTTGATTTATCCTTAGGATTTGGCTATAACTTTAACGCAATACGAGACGAGACGAACGAACTTTTCTGTGCATACAGGGAAATGTTTGAGGTAGCCATCTCCCAAGGACAACTATTCAGAACCATGCTGGATATTTATCTTCCATATCTGAGCGCACTTTTCGTGAGATATCCATGTATCTATCATCGTCCACTGACATTTCGTGTCTTAGCCAGATAAAACCATGCGCACCGTACAACGATGCCAAGAGGTTATTCGTCGTGTTGCCGGACATCTAGTCACAGAAAAGAAACGCAAAATTATAGAAGGGGAGAAAAGCAGCTCAGTTTTTGCAGAAAAGGACCTGCTTAGCTTGCTCTGTACGCTGAATATCACTGCTCAAGATGGCTACACCGACTGATAGTTTTTTGGGCAGTGAAATCAAATCTAGCGACAGACCTCCCTCCCGACTACCGGATCTCTGACGAGGACATGTTGCACAACGTTAACACTTTCATGTTTGCTGGTTCTGACACTTCATCGCTCAGTATGACGTGGACTTTACTACTACTTGCACAGAATCCCGCGGTCCAAAAACGTCTACGCGCGGAACTTCTGTCTGCTTCCCCTGCCTCAGGAAACTTAAACACTTTGACTGAAGACGAAATACAATCTCTGTACGCCACCTTGTCAAACCTTCCCTATTTGCACAATGTCGCACGCGAATCATTACGTCTCATCCCACCGCTTCATTCATCTATACGTGTTGCTACGCAGGATGACAGGATCCCTACTATGCATCCCGTGCATATGTCAGATGGCACAATTGTCGAGGGACAGCGGAGTGTGACGGTCTCGAAGGGCAGCTTTGTTCACGTGGCTGTTGAGGGATTCAACTTGGACAAAGCGATATGGGGGGAAGATGCATGGAAGTTCAAGTAAGCGCTCTCGAATCACAACATTCTGCGTTGTATTAAGAACCTGTGTCTAACTTAGCCCTGACCGGTGGGACGATCTGCCAGAGAGTGCATTACAACAACCTGGTTTATTCGCCAACACTTTGACGTTCTCTGCTGGACCCCGCGTGCGGCTTCCTATTTTATGTAAAGTGCGATTTTAACCATGTCTTGCAGTCCTGCATTGGCATGCGATTCTCCATAATCGAGATGAAGACGTTCCTGTTTATTTTACTTACCAATTTCAAATTCGCATTAACGAGTGACCAAATAGTCAAGGCTAATGTGTAGGTGCCGATCTATCACACACAGGTCATACATATACCAACCACGT
Organism: Tricholoma flavovirens; assembly: GCA_003313805.1. Classification (NCBI taxonomy): domain Eukaryota; kingdom Fungi; phylum Basidiomycota; class Agaricomycetes; order Agaricales; family Tricholomataceae; genus Tricholoma; species Tricholoma flavovirens. Next base: position 16,210 of record QLOK01005148.1, read on the forward strand.
TTGTACAGGGTGCTGACGCGACCATACATTTCGGGCAAATTCAGGGAAGGTAGCCAATGTCCTTTGCTCGTCTCGCGGTACGATGCATCCGACTAGGCAGATTACTTACCATTTGTATCATGTATTTTTTACTGATGCTTGTTTTCGGTCTTACTTTTACCGCTTTTACCATGCTAACATTATTAGGAGCCGTTGAGTACATACGTCCCAATTTTAGCTTGATAACGGCGGCAATTTTACTGCCACTTATCATGGATACATCCCCGTAACGATCCTAAGAGGCGACTCATAGCGCGAGCCAAACCATAAGGGTTTGGGGGACACGAGCTCAAGAAATGTAAAAGATACAACGCAACAATACAGACAATAAGGAATTCTGAAATGCGGTCAAGTTTCATGCATACCACTGTGCTTCGGTCTCTGTGTCAAGATTTGGCCCCAGTTGAGTACACCACGACTAGCCCTGACTAGCCATGTTCTCATCAGCTCTCGCCGAGGATGAGACGCGAGATCACGGCTGTCCTGCTCTGGAGTGATGTCAATGAATGACTTGGGCACGTATGGAGAAGGGTGAGTCGTCGTTGCATGGTCAACAGAGTGACTCCTGGCAGGGCGATGATGAAACGGTGAGCCTAGCGAAGTGGGAGGAACGCGGCTGGCATTCGAAAATCTTAGACCCGTAAAAGGATTAGGAAGATGTGCTCGCTTTGTCGTTTTCTGTTGTCCCGAGCAAGTAAGTGAGGGATAATGTGAAACATGTTTGGCATCTGCCTGATAGCCATCAACTCCAAGACAATCCAGCCGTCCTGGACAGAGTTCCCCCGGATTCTTACGGTTCGACTCCAGATAACCGGGGGAGGCCGAAGCTGCCAGAGTAATAATGGACTTGGCTTTCGAACAGGCCTTATGGGTAGGCCCGAAGGTCGCGAACGACTTTCGGGTGATGCGGGGAAGAGGTAAAAGGGAAGAAGTGGATCGTGAATGCGAGAGTTTCTTCCTTTTGGCTGTCATTGCCGAAGCTTTCGGTTCTATAGCAGAAAGGGCGTGCTCCGAGTCGCACATTGTCGTATTACGGCGTCCATTTGACTGAGAGGGACTGTGAAGGCCGGTGGACTTTGGGAATTCGGAGGCGGAAGGAGCCACCTGAACACGGGGCATCCCTCCCTCGTGTTTGTAAGATTCCAGCGTATGTGCAGCCAGCAGCTGACTTTGAATTGCGTTCATTACAGATGCATTCGAAGACAGCAACGCCTCTCCCTCCAAATCCAATACCAGTTCTTCTGGATGCCCATTAGGTCCATCCCAATGTCCAGTATGAGGAGTCACTTTGGACAAAGCAGACCGATGTTTACTTGAGACATAATCATAGCACTCGCCGTCCCGGTGTTTTTTCATCACATTCTTGGCTACGGAAGTTCCCCTTGTGGCGAGAAGGGGTGAGCTACGCACTCGTCGTAGGGACGTGAAGATTGGAGGTGGTCGCGGGAACATCATTTCGATATCGATACCGTCGAATAGGGAGGAAGTATCTGAGTCATTGCCTGCATGTGTTACGTGTGGAGGCGATACTAAGTCAGAATCATCAAGACAAAGGGGTAGAGGAGAAGGGGGCATCTGTGGACTTCGGCCCAGACCAAAGTCGATGCAGCGACGACGAGACTTCTCATGATGTATCCTAATCCCTGCCTGAGCAGCGCAACTCGAATATATTGCACCATCGGGAATTTGTGAGACTGGTTCGCTGTTCTGGTTCAGTTGTGAGCTTGAAGTCGATCTCGCCCGGGTTGTCTCGATTCCTACTCCTTTTGTGCTACTGAAAGGTGAGCCATTGACTCCGGAGGGTAACAGACTATGTTCACGAATGATGAAGGAACTGAAAAGTCGAGCCTGAGAACTTGTGTACTTACCCGTGTATTGCAATCGCCGAAGTTGGATGGAGCTGACGAGAAGCTGTAGGGTAAGCCTCGTTCGGAACGACACTAGGGCCATTAACGCCGGGAAGAATACGATGGCGAGACGTGCGGGCGCTTGCGGCGTTGGTCTGACAATTCGAGTCATAGACACAGCGAGCATCACTATTATTGAAAGAATGAGATCCCATTTCCAATCCAGAAGCAGACAGCAGAAAAACGATTGTGGGCGGGCAACTCAACGGTGCTTGAGAGAGAGAAAGAAAGAAAGTTGAATGTTGTTGGCAAGACGTGACACAATTCCAAATAATGACACGGCTGGGCATTTTAAAGTATTTACAGCAAGTTATATCATGTCAACCCCACGTTTTTCAGTATGCTTTCTTGCCTGCTGCCAACTGCAGATGAGCACTATGCTCATCATAAGGAAGTTTCGAGACAGGTATCTCGCGCCAGAGGTCGGGTGTCAGGAAAGCATACGTTTTGGTGATCTACAAATATGTGATTCATATGAAGAAAAAAGAAATGATGAAGGCATACAGCTGCAAAAGTCGCCTTGAGAAAATTTCCCATTGTCGCTGTCGAACCCTTCGATTGCGTGTACACATCTTCAACACCAGCGAGTTGTAGGAGACGTTTGGAGGCTGGTGCAGCAACGATCCCAGTTCCGCGGGGAGCGGGTATGAGACGGCACATTACAGAGCCGACCTTGCCGCTAACCTTTGAAGGCACTGTATGGGGCTCTCCTAGAGCTGCACCCCAGTAACCTCTCCGCACGGGAATGACGGACAACTTGGCGAGGATGATTGCACCACGAATGGCGGTGGCAACTTCCTTCGCGCATTTTACACCTAGACCGACATGACCTTCGAAATCGCCAATAGCAACAAATGCTTTAAATCGAGTGCGTTGTCCAGCGCGGGTTTGCTTCTGTACGGGCATGATTTTCATCACCTCGTCCTTGAGCTTCGGTAAGAAAAAGTCGATGATCTGGTATTCCTTGACGGGGAGAGAGAAGAGGTAAATTTCTTCCATAGACTTAATTTTTCCGTCTTTTACAAGGCGTCCAAGTTTTGTGACGGGAATCCTGCATGAATCAACTTGGGTCTGCAAAATTAATGTGGAAGGATGTCTGGCTGCGCACCATTCTTTTTCCTCGTCTTTACGCCCTCCACGACGCGGGCCTCTTCTGCCTCTGCCCCTCTCTCCGCGGCCGCGTCCAAATCCACCACGCCCTCTTGTAGAGTCAGCCATTATATATATACCAAAAAGATCTGACAAGGACGACGTGAGTAGGGGTCATCCAGAAGGTGCAAAGCCCATCCATCTGATGGAGGGGGACTGATACATATGGTGCAAGCATGAAACAAAGGAGGCACGCAAAGACATGTAGATAAAGGTAAGAAAAACTACTCACAAGCTTGGAGTTCGCTGTGTGTGATGGTGTCGAACACGGCGAATGACAGAACACAGTCAATTGTGTTGCCGTTAATGCCGGATGGTATATGGTATTGTTTGGCTGCAAAACGAAGAAGCGGGTCTTACATAATAAGACTCCGTCCTTCCTCTGTACGGCTTGTACTACGAAATTCTGTATCTTAACCTTTCCGTGAATCCACCAAGTTGGCAGCCCATGTCGTTATCCACGATGTCGAATTATATAAATCAAAAATCTAGTCTTTGCCCCACGTACGTCTCCATTTTATCTTTTTCATCCTTGGGGTGCTCAGAGTAACCTTATAGCAACGGTCGTCGAGCCGTTGGAGATGGGGCTTCTCTTACTTTCGACAACCAGGCCAGTGTGCTTGCTGTGTGCCACCTTCAGGGCACGGACGATATGTACTATTACTCTACTACTTTGTCTGGAGGACCTGGGGTGAGTATCATAGTTCAATAAATACGTTACCTTGTATGCTGATGATGTCCGACTAGTGGCGCTTTTGACGCCCCCAGAGTAAAATGCCCTCCAGATAGAGGGTCGTCGGACTGTGTGACAGGCAGTCTGGCGTCTGTATTTACTCATGACACATACACTTCTTCCCCCGACAAATATCTCACACACTCGAAATTTCTTTCCCGTGCAATATCTCCCAATGCCACTTTCAATACCTCAAACTTTCTCCAACCGATTTCTTGCCCTCGGTTTACTCCTACTAGGAGCGATTCAGATATATCGACACCCCCTTTGACGCCAGACAACGATTCCAGTGACTTTGGAAGTCTAAGCACACCCCCCCCATCCATCAGCAACAAGCGCCCGAGTGATGCTCTTGATTTTCTCATGACGGTGTTCCCCCATCAAGGGCTGCATGCTTTGCCTTTTGCTAAAAGTGTTGCAATTTCAGCTCCAAATTCGGGAGCAGCATTCGAGGGCGTGGTGCTTGAATTACCTGGGAAACCAAAGACGCTGTATGTCGACGGCAAAAGCGCCGAATCTGTCAGCGTCCGGGAAAGGTACGATAACTGTTCTTTCCAATTTATTATAAGAAATTCCAATCGTCTATAGTATTGTTGCCTTATTGGACCTTGCGGAAGAGAGCCTGCGGTGTTCTGCGCTCATCATCGTCCTTGAAAGATCGTCTGCTAATTTGGGAGCTCTTCTTCACTCGCTCATGTATGTTGGTGGAATTGTTGTCACCAAGCCAGTTTACCAGGTCAACCCAGCATTCGTGCTAGTCGGGCTCGAGATTTAAATGATAACGGGCCGGAGGGTTCAAGTGGAATCTTTTGTGTATTTTTATGGATTAATTTTTTTTGCTCGAGTTGTACGTGTTTACCCTATCATTACTTTATCTGAATTTCTGGGGGATTGGACTCCACTGCAGAGGCAATACAGGTTTTCGTCGCGAGACGGCAAATACCACTCGCCGAGTCAGCATATTGATCGGGTCTGTCGGCATGGTATTTCTATCATGATCAATGGTTCATTAAGTTGACATTGAACTAGTCAGTTTCTCACAGTGTGTGGTCTGGTCTCGCAATCTGCTCACAATAACTATCACATGAGGATGCAGCCTTCATCACGCTCCAGACGACTTGAAATCTCATTCGGCCCAATCCCTCTGTCGGCGTCTGTATTAATTTGAACGACGAGCACACCCGAGTTATGACCATCGAGCATTGCACATAAATGATGTCCGAGTAATTTCGTGCTGATCAGGACACAGTTACATTTGGAGTGATGTGTGCTGACTTTTGCATCAACTCTTCTACAGCTGGTCTAATCTTTGTAGACCCGCCACTGGAGTGAAGGCCCTTGCCTGATATCGGCTAAATAATGGCATTACGTGATACTCCCAATACCAGACGTGACTGACCCACAATAAGGCGTAGTTCGGTCTCCCCTTGTTCTTTTGCATTCTGTATAGCACGGTCGGTGCGTTCTAGCGCTTCCTTGACATAAAGGCCATGCAAGTCAATTTCGCCATCTTTATTACTCTTCGAGAAGAGTCAGGCAACACCAGGCAATAACGACGAGCAGCTGACCTTGTTGTTTTCTATGTAGTCGAACTAGTTCCGTCACCTCATACAGTACTCGGAATAAAAAGAAGTACCAAGAAATATCCAATCACTGGCTTCTCTGTTCAGGCTCTCCATCTACCGCTGGTGTTCCTTACCTTCATTCGACAGGGTTTTTGCACCTGCCTTATCACCGCGAGAATATAACAGGTGACTTTCTTGAAAACATCTAGCCATTTCACGGCCCTCTTGGTTTGCACACTCTCTGAGATTGATGTAGTATGCATTACTCTGATTGAGATCCTGTTGAACCAGAATTGGTGTGAGGATTACGAAGAGAAGGAGACTCGATCGCACCCCTAATGAATAGGGTAGCTTCAGCGAAGCTGGGGCTTGTTGATGCTGTCCTGGGCCGCTGGACTTGGGGGAGCCATAGAACAAATTGACGAGAGACTTGAGAATACGTAGAAACATTTCGGCGCTGATTATGTAATCACACTCTGCTCTGCTACGTGACAATGATACGCTTATTGGCCTCCACGCTCCTTTTCTTATATTGTTCCCCATCCGTACAGGCTGGTAGCCTAGGCAAAAACCAATCTTGTGTTCAGACTGAAAATCGTCTCCAGGCTGGCACATATCAGTTTTGGAGCCAGTGTAATTCTCAAACTTGGTGTGCACCCAGTGGCGTATGTACTCCCAAAGGATGCAGAAAAGACGACTATCCATTTGGCTATATCCACGATCGCCTCCCCGAAAAGTGCCCTAAGGGTCAGTTTTGCCCAGACGAAGAAGACGCATGCCAATCTATACTTTCGGTCGGGAGTCCCTGTCAGCTGAATCGTGACGGTACCTTTGATCTCACCAGGGGTGTTGTTGCTGCTTAACGTCCACCCTCATAGATCAATGCGAAGGGCCACCTAACTTTAAGGAACTTGCCGACAATAGTGGTCGTGGCCTTAACTTCAATGGCTCTGTTTGTCTTAACAACCAATGCATGTGGGTCCTGGTCATATTCGCAAGCTTTCTCTCCCTTCTGAATTTTTTTTCCCAGGTGGGCAAATGCGACGCTAGGAAATCCTTGTATCGTAGAAAATACCGCGTACACCGCCTACGGAGCAGGCGGCGAATTTATAAACATTGTTTCTCGGTGAGTGTGTTAAGTACTGCCATCCGCTGCTGTTTGACATATCCGTTCATTCACAGTGGCAATTGTCGATTGGGTTTATATTGTGATTCACAACGGACAGTGTGCATGCAGAACAAATTGTTAGGGCAAGCTTGCACGGCTGATAAGGAGTATGTCTTTGACTTCTACTGTTTCTTATTCTAATTATTAGATAGGTGTGATTCCTGGAATTGCCTGAGCTCTGGCACCTGTGGCGTCAGCGAGGCAGTCCCTCGTCATTTTGGCATATGGGTCTACATTGTTGTAGCGCTTGGCATTTTCGGCGGTGAACTACACATTTTCAGCGTCTCTCACAGAACTGAGTCGATTAGCAGGGATGTTTGGGACATTGTTTGGCCTTTTTTTCACCCATCGGAAGCAACGTGATCAAGAGCGGGAGAAGCGACTGCAGTATTGGCGTGAACAAGTAAAACTGTTTATTGTCGTTGGGTCAGCCATGCTTACAATCACTCAGAATGCCTTTCATCGAAACCTTTTGCAAATGAGAGAAACCGCCAGGGCGTCGATTCTGTCGCTGCCTGGACACGGGAATAGTATCCGAAGCACTATGTATAGCCGTGATGGAGCTTTTTCAGAGGATGCACCCATCCTTCAGAATGCGGCACCCAAAGCCTCAGGTCTGAGACACTACCTTTCAGATGATGGGAGTTCCGAGTACGATGAGGGATTACTGATGCAGACAGGCAAGAAGGTAGAAGGACGGTTCTGACTCATCTGGGCGGCTTATGGACATGATCTACTAGTGTTCCTCGAGGAGAACGCCTCGTCTCGTAGCTTGTCGTGTAGATTATACTATTCTATGGTGCAGTTCACTTAGTCACCACCTAACTTGTGCAGGGGCCAAATCAATCTGAGGAAATTTTTTCAAACTTAAACCCTTCTTTTGCCAGGTTTCTGGCTGTAAACTGTGTGGAAAAGTTGTTATCTTTGCCCAGAAAACACTGCAAGATCACTGCTGGAACATTACAGTATGAAATTTAGAGCAATCCTACATATGGTGACTGCCTATTATAGTAATAATGACATCCTGTTATAGTAATTGGCCAATCTGAAAACACAAAAAATAATATCTCCATCAGTTTTGAGTTGTTTGAAATTTCCTCTTGCCAAAAGTTTTGTCTTATCAAAAGGAGCATTTTTACAAGAGGAATAGTAAACTGGCCTTTTCTTTTGGCATTAATTTTGTTTGCACAAATTAGGTGGTGACTAAGTGAACTGCAACCAACATTTAGCTCAAATACATAAGTGCAAACCGACTTCCACATGGTAACACATATGAGGTATGACTTCAACGGTAACATCACACACAGTGTCCACACTTTCATCGTCATCCACAAGCAGTTCCAGCCACCATGGCTATGAATCAACTCAATCTACTGGCTTGTCTAGCACCCGCAAGAGAGGAGATGACGAAAACACATCGGACGCGTATCCTCCGATGAATAGCGATGAAGTAGACACAAGTCGAATCACAGAGGTAGGCACCGTTCTGTCTGAGGAGCATCTCCTATAAGCACACTATAGACTTTTCTTCCAGAATCTTCGACAATGGGACCTAGCCGAACGGGAGAGACGAAAGGCAGCTCGGGAGTCAGCTACTAGTTCAGCTTTTCCATCGATAGTGGGGGATATAACTAGGATACTCTGGCCGGGAAGAAGAACAAGCAAAACCTTCGCGACCCATGTCGCTCTACAGTCGCAAGAAAATATTGGATCTGTGTCATTTGGAAATTTTGATATCAGTCCCAGTCCCAGCCCCATCTCATCCCCTCCATACAGATGGTCTGAAGAGTCTCATCCAGACAACCCATTTGCCAATCCATCAGAGAGTGCTCCGTCTTTCCCTGGTTTGGGCGGCCAGCAACAGCCGCCTGCAAGCAGTTCGACATCAGGGGCTCCGCCATCGATACTTTTGACCGAAAGGATCTCACCCAAATTGACACATTCTGCCACGATCCCTGGTCCATGGGTGTCGTCTACCCTTACCGGTAGACCACTGGATTTACCATTCACTGAGACAGTGCATCCTACTACAAGTATGCCCCCACCCCGTACTTCATCTCCGGCGCTCGTATTACATTCCCCTCCTACGGATGGCAACCAGGGTGAGGGAAGATGGTGGCATTATTGGTTGTGTGGTTGCAGCGAAGGTCCCGACAGAGGTGGAGATTGTCAAGTACGTACACACATTGCAGGTTTTCACAGGGACTTACGTGAATGTCAGGCAGGCCGCACGAATCCATTCGAATAATCAGCATATGCATTTATGGGTTTGCCCAGGATATTTACGATATCGTATAGATTATTTGCATTATTTGGGAGTTGTTTAAAGCAGCTACTAGTATAGCCAGTAACTGAATACGTCCTACCATGGGTTCCTCTTCATCCAAGCCGACCTCACAAGCTTCCGAACCCGCCCCCGACGAAAAGTGTACTGTCGAAGACGCCTGCCATTCCCTCTCGTCCCTCCTTATCACTTCTCCCCAATCTGTCAGTGGCTCTCTCTCTTTGGATGCTGTTTCAGGTTGGGAGAAGCTGCAGCTTGCTCGCACAATTCTCTCACATTCTAACATTGAAGTAGCTCTCACCTCGCGCTCGGCCTGTATCGCTGACAGTCTCACGTCTTCAGTCATGTGGTGGACTTCAAGACTGGTCCTGTCACGAACCAGAAAAGCAGCGGTAGATGCTGGATTTTTGCAACCACCAACGTCTTGCGTTACAGCATCATGAAAAGCCTTGAGTTCCAGTTATCCCAGGTCTCAAATGCTGTCCACACCGTGTTGCGCGTGCTGATAGATGTCGCTAGTCGTATTTGTTCTTCTGGGACAAACTCAACAAAGCAAATTACTACCTCGAATTGTCCATTCAGCATGCCGATCTCGCTGTTGATGATCGGCTTATCAGCCATCTCTCCGCTGATCCTGTCAATGACGGTGGCCAATGGGATATGTCGGTCAATTTAATCGAGGGCTATGGGCTTGTCCCCCAATCTATATTCCCGGCATCTATTCATGTCTGGCCCACTCAACGCCCTTGTGAAAACCAAACTTCGGGAACATGCTTTGATCCTGCGCCGCCTTTCTTCAACCTTGCGTTCCGCATGTGTTCCCAAAGATGTCCTGTGTTTGGTTCTTCGTGCAAAGAAAGAGCAGCTCATGAAAGAAATCTACAACATTATGACTGCGACACTCGGAGTTCCTCCTAAGCCAGACGAGAAGTTTCTATGGGAGTACGTTGATGCTGATGGTAAGGTCGGAAGATGGGAAGGGACACCTCTCGAGCATTCGCTGCCAAACCTTACCCTGTACGTACCATATTGTGATATCAAGCCAGCCCAAGGATTCAGCTGATTTCTGACAGCCGTCGGAGTCATTTTCTCTTATCAATGATCCTCGTCATGATTATTCCACATTGTACACCGTCGATAAGATTTGGGGGGGTCGACCTGTGTTATGTCAGATTCTCTTCATTTAGTGAATGGAGTTTTGCTCATCTATGTACCCTGCTTCAGATGTAAACACCAAAACTGACACCATGAAGAAAGTTGCAATTAAGGTTTTTATTTTAGACATTTACTAATTGTGCTGAAGGTGTTTCCAGATGATTAAAGCTGGTCATCCTGTCTTCTTCGGTTGTGACGTGGGCAAATTCTCTGACAAAGCGGCAGGTATAATGGATACTGCGTTGTTTGAGTATGAGGTGCGTTGACCTGTTCTAGCAAACGAGTTAACAACGAGATGACAATGCAGAGTGCTTTTGATATCACATTGGGTCTTACAAAAGCGGAACGTCTACAAGTCAACGAATCATCCATGACTCATGCTATGGTGATCTCTGGTGTTCATTTGGACACAAAGGGCAACCCAGTTCGTTACAAGGTTGAGAATCCGTGGGGAGAAGTTGTAGGAAAGGATGGCTACTTTGTCATGACTGATCGATGGTTTGAACAGTGAGTCATTCATAACCGTTGTCACTTTTGATCTCTTAATCGCTCCAAAAGGTTCGTGTATCAGATTGTTGTACCCAAGCGTTTTGCTCCAAGAGATCTTGTGCAAGTTTATGAATATGGGGAGAAAACTGTTTTGCCTCCATGGAATCCCATGGTGTGTTACAGTCTTCTTCACCTTCAATCTCTGACAAGTTTTGCCAGGGTACCTTGGCATAAGGTAGAAGATTTGACCTATCCAACTTATAAACATGTTTGCTTGTTCATTGCCTTAAAGAAATCCATTACTGTATTGTCAACTAAACATGATGGGTGACACAACTGGATGGGCAGAATGCCATTAACCTGGTGGCGAACTACAGCATACTTTGATCGCCTAGACTCTACACGACAGCTACCTAGAATAGACCGGTAAGTATATCTACTTGGAGTTAAGAGAGAGCAGTAAAGGAGTGGTAAAGTAGCAGGTCCAAATGTGTAATCGGTTTATTTTAGTGCAAGGTTCTAAATCTTGATTTATGAGGTGTCAGGAAATTATTTTGGGAGAGAGCTGCGGCGTGTGTGATGGTGATTCGTGGGTCTGCGAAGAATTAGCAGGGGAATTGGGAGGTGAAAAGGACCATCGCCGTGGCAGCGTCGAACCTATGGTAATTGTGCGCGAATCACGAGAATAGAAACTTGGCGGTTCTGTTGTGGTTGTAATTGGGGAAATTGGAAAAGGCTGCAAGATGTGAGGGTCTAGAGTAATACCCTGTAGCGGAGTTGGATTAATTGGTCGGTCAATATGGTCCAAAGGATCTGAAGTAGAGAGTCCTCCTTTCTCTAACACAGATCCATTGCTAGATCCACCCACAGAGTCATGTAAGTGGTTATGCTTCCAGAGCCATTCTATTCCAGATTGCAAGATAAGATTGGTGAAGGTGATGATGACTGCAACCGAGAAGATTGCAGCAATGACAAGGCCAATGACAACCCGGGGGATGGGTTTCAACTTCAGGCGTTCCACGAACGCGATCGTCAGGGCGGTGCACAAAAGTCTAACGCCAGCCAGAAATACCGAAAAAACATCATCTCCCTTAGTGATGCATGGCCGAAGTGCGAGGTGGGTTATAACGATGATACCTTCCAAGATGACCATTGATATGACTTGTACCTCCCCATTACCATTGGCGAAAGAAATGAAAATAGCTTTGCAGAAGTAAGCCATGGTTGGGGAAAAAAAATAATAAAAGCGTGGTGCGCGGTATCGCCCATAAAAAGTGCTTTCAAGAGAGAAATGCCTGCCGTCCGAATATAATGCGTGGGGAGTAGAGTGGTGAGCGATGCGGATGGTCAGGAAGACGGGGTAGGCGACAAATGTGACGATGGCCAAGAATGTGACGATGGAAAGGAGAAGTGAAAGCCAAGAGTCCTTCAGAGTCCACTGATAAAATATGAAGATCATGAAGGGAAAGAATACGACAAGCCCCTACCGCAACATTAGCATATTTCGATATACGCCAATCACAGAGGAAATTTACCAGACGAAAACACCAAGCGTAGATAAAAGAACGGCAAGTGGAGCTAGGCATCCGTTGATTGTCCCGGTTGGCAGCAAAATGACCCATCGCGAATAATACCCCATACGCGAGAAGAAAAACTCCAGCAGCACACGCTAGCAAACCAAGCCCACATATGAACACGCTCATGAAAGCATTGGCCGTTGCGATGTGAATTGAATTAACATATATCGGAATACCTGCTTGCAGGACGTTCGACGATGATGTTGTGACGGTTTGCACTTCTCTTTGGCTGTTTGCGTGGGCGGGGGTGCCGAAGATCTGAGAAGATCCCGATTGTCCGTAGGATGATAAATTGGTAATCGTTGCCGGGTGAAAATCCCGCACTCTTGGGATAACGGATGAGGAAACCAAACGATTCGAGCTCCGGATATTGTACGGGCTAAGCTTGCGGTTCACAAAACCGACGGCTGATCCTGTATTTGCGTCCGCAAGTTTCCCCCCGGTCAAATGACGCATTCGGTTTATGGAGCTCTGAATGGCGGAGGAAGATGAAGTCGGAAAGAGGCCCATTGCCCAAGAAAAATTAAGCGTAAATGCACGATAGCTTAAAGGATAATTGAGATTGAGGAACGAGGTGGAGGCAATTGATTGGTAGAGATGGATCAAATCGAGAAGTCGAAATGGAGCGAGAGCTTGCGGAGAACGGGATTGCCAGGCGGCGGACAGTAACACGACTAAAGCAGCGCCGCCCGTCGTCCATTCGACCGCGGGCTGGTAAGTTGACCAGCCATTAGACAAGGTAGCTTGCACACAGGCCTTGACGTTGCCGGTGACGACTTCCGTGAGTGTGAGTTGCGCAAAACCTTCCAGATCAGGAATTTTAAATGCAATTCCAGGGATCTTGCCAGCAACACCGAGAGAATTGGGCAACGAGATTGAAGAAGAACCAGTGAAATTGTACATCGGGAGGGGGCAAAGAGCGCCGCCGAGAATGTGACACAAGTCCAGCGTAATATTAACGGGGTTGATCCCGTAAACATTGAGAAGAAGGTTAGCAGTCACGGTCACGTTGGCTTCCTGTGCAGAAATATATGACGGGGTGTACATGGTACAGGAGTGGACTGGCATACCACACTGGCAGCAGAGATATTGAAGAAAATAGAGTGATTGCTTGCAATGTAGGCCAAATCGAATTGTTGAATGAGAAGGCTCTCGGGTGGCTCGCAATATGTGACGGAAGAAGTGACTGCGTAATTGAAGCATCAAAGAAAGTAAGACCTAATGAACAAGAGAATACTTGCATAAGGATTCCTCTCTGGAATAAACGAAAGACAGGATGAAGGAGGAAAAGGTCATAACTCGCAGCCAGGCGAGAAAGCCAACCATGAGGGGGAGAGGACAGAGACGGATTGGGAAATGGTGCGGGTTCTGGCTGTTAAATAATCAAGATCATGAGGAATGAATGTGGCCTGCTGTGCCATTAATGTTGAAAAGATGTTACCGTAATCGTGCTATTGTTCTTTTTCGGGTTTGGAAATGGGCAGCCGGGCAAGTTGCAGACGGCCAGGTTGGTCGAGACTTATGAATAGATTGGAGCGTATGTTGTATGCATACAGAAATTCCAATGGTAACACAAGGCTCGTCTCAACAGCCCTGGCATCCAACCAAGTTCAGTGGAGACAGCTTCGAGAATTGACTGAGCGGTGTTTGTCAGCAGCCTACATCTCTATAGGGCAGGCAATAACATCCTTTTCATATACTGACAGCTTGTATTCCTGATCGCAAGCTCCTTTTCAAGGAGTTCTACACTACCAAGGTGTTCACCACAGTGCATGCTTGGAAACCAGGAAAATCAGACATCCACTCAGGTAGTTGGCCACCCTGACAAGTGGGCCACAGGGGACTTTCTGAGTTTTCTAGAGTATTAATGTGTGGTGTTGATTTGGGCAGCGAGAACTATGTCCAGCGTTGCCTCGAACAAAAGTCCTTACACTGGCAGTGAGTCAGAGGCACCTGATTGCTGTAGTCTCGTTCCCATCCGTTATGGTGCGGCCCGGTTCCCGGGCGGAGATGTGTCGGAGTGTTAAAATACAGGCAGAGATCGCACCATAACGTCTGGTATAGAGGAACCCTTGATCGTGTCACAAAGTCACGAACATAACGTTTTGATATCATACAGTTGACTTTCTCATACTGCATAGCCTCAGGACCCGCTTGAACCTTATGCAACAAGAGATATATGCAACACGGAAATATGTCACAGTGTGTGACTAGTTTACTGTAAAATAGCTATCTAATGATGATTGGGTACTGTTGAGAAGATGTTCACACTGTACCTGGCCTCTGTACCTGCACAAATGATGTTGTAATTCAAGTGAAGAGTCATTGTCCCCATACCTAATGCATGCTTTCTCCAGCAATGCACACAAACTGATCACCTCATGACAAGGAAGGAAACCTCCTTCAAATCTATATGGTGAGTTACCAACTTTGCGCTCTTCAATCGGGTCAACAAGGTCCTCAAGGGTAGGTGGGGGTCCTATGATGTGTCTGCGCTTGACTAGTTCATCAATAGAATCCATCAAGTCTTTTTCTGCTTGGATGATCTGAGAGGGAACTGGCATGGGATCAGATCGTGATTGATGTGGGGGTAATTGGATTGTTAATCGTGGTAATTGAGTCATCGAGGAAAGCTGCGCTAGTGCTTCTTGTGCTTTCACAATGTTGCCCTCCACATTCATGACAGCATTGAGAGCTGGCTGCTAGGCAATGGCATGGGTAACCAGCAGGTACTTTGGAGTGTACCCATACCCGTACCCGCAACCCATGGGTCATGAGCCATGTGTTGTGGCAGGTACAGGTTTTGTCAGGGGCCATACTAACAAAAATACACTTGTTGGGTTGGGCCATGGCTACGCCTGGCATGAACAAGTCCTCACTTCATTGACTTTTTATTTAGTGTCTGCATTTATTTTCTTTTGATGCAAGTAAGATAAAATGTACAGTTGTGGACCTTGTGATATAAAACCTACCAACTATCTTGGAATAATGTATAGGACTAAAACACAATAGCCTGAAAATCACAAAGCATGGTGGCATTTAGTAGAATCAGGCAACAAAAGAAAGGTGATATCACCAAAAAAAGGTTTTACATAATATATCAAGCAAGTAACAAGTATTGAAGCAACAGTAATTACTAATGAAGCAGGACAGCAATTTTGAAAATTTTACAGGATGAAAGCTTCATGACTCATACAGTATACCATTAGGCATAAATAGCAATGTTTGCCTGTTTTCCTTTGCAATGTAGAAGATCTGTAGTGGGTAGTAATCGTCCATCATACTCCAAGTTGGCACCAGTAGAAATGCCATCATGAAACCATATCTGTTCATCAATAATGACACGTGAAGTGTAATGCAGTTCTCCATAGTATATAACACCCTGTAGTTTCATAGTACAAGATTGATTATCTCTAGAAGTAATTGTTACCTCTGGATCTATACATATTTCCTTGCCTTCAAACTCAAATACAATTAGATTCGGAATTCTTGAAAATGAGTAAGTGCGCTGAAGGCACTGATTGCATTCTTGACATAAAAGGTGTGAA
>QLOK01005150.1:413-11667 GCA_003313805.1 Tricholoma flavovirens
AGGCGCAAAGAGAGATCGACGTGGTTCGAAACCATTCAAAGCGATTTCGACGAAGTTCTGGATGTTCGATGTGGTTCGTTTTGATGCGATCAACGTGTCTCAGACTTACACAGGGCAAGTGGACCTATCAGCGCTAGCCAGGTATCAGCAATCAAATTCAAATGGATTTGTTTTCTTCAGCCTTTGCCTGCTTGTATGTCATTAGCTTTCCAGCCTTGGACTTCTCGCTGGTGAAATCGTGGTCCACTTTGTGGACTTCGGCTTCGAAATCAGGCATATACAAGCTGATGTGCACATCTTGTAGGGTTGTGAAAGGAGACGAAGGCATAGCATAGGGGGGAGCAGACAAGTGTGACAAAGAGCTTGTTGACTTCCCAAACCATGCATTACATTAGGTGCCACTTGGGGCCACTGTTGGTCAAAATCTAATGTGTGGCATAGCTTGAAGGAATTAACTGTCAAACAATGGGACATCAGGAACATATTTTATGGCATGGTCCAAAGGAATTACCTTTGAACAATGGGTCATCTAAGCTCTGTATACTTCACAACCTGTGGATCCTTACCAGAATCATAAGCAATATATGGATGCAAAACCAATCGTCAAGGTCCAATAGTCAATTCCATAGTCTCAAAACTTATTATAAAATCTTAATCATTTTATTGTTGGTCCAAATCAAAGAACATTACACCACCATGTTAAACCATTCTAGTGAACAATCACTCTTCCTCTGCAGTCTCGCCCCACCAGCACCTTCAGATTTTTACAAATGCCCTTGCCCTGGCTGCTGGCACTGTGTTCAGATCTGCATGGGGCAGAAGAACCCTCAAGATATTGGGCATTGGACTTTTTCAGTACGGCATACAACACCTATCTTCTTTGGTCAGTGCTAATGCTTGAGACAATCAGTGTATTGGATGTACCAGACAGGGAGTCTGTAAAACTCCTCACAAATCAACAATGCCTCCCCTGGGCCCAGAGAAGGTTGCGGAACTCTGGGAATGTCTGCGAGCATACGACAGAAAGCAAAAGGGGAAGAGGACCAGATATTCAGTACAGTACTCAGCAGTGCTCTCCAGCCCAATTAATACCCCTCCTCCGAGTTCATCACAAGATCATAACTTTGAGGTGAACGCAGCTACAGGCAGATGGCTGATCAGACCATCAGAAGGGAGATCGCACTTGAAGAAATGCAAAAGGAGTGTTGAATCAGAGGTTGAAGTGTTGGAGGGTCGGGTGCTGAAATGCCAAAAATCGACTTGTAGAAGCCATGAGGGTAAGATGAGACCTGAAATCAATGATCATAGTCACAAAATTATTGATCTAACTTAGTATTAGCAATGACTGAGTTACCAGCTATTGTGTAATACTTACGCTTAGAGTTCCTTGTAGAAGTATTGAAATAGAATGTTGAATCAGAAGTCCAGCAGATGAACACCAAATTGTTGAAGGGGCAGGATCAGATGAATGATGAACACCAAGTTCATCAAACCAATAGTCATTGAGGCAACACCAAGTTGACCTCAGGCTAGGACACCAAGTACATCTGACCAATTAAATCATCATCGATGCAACACCAAGTTGCCCTCAGACTACTGAGTGAGAAGCTGTGGTAGGGACATGAGAGCCAGCAACTTGAAGTTGTTAAGTTTTGAAGAGATTGAAAAAAGTTCATTAACTCTAATCTACTGCTTACCAAACATGTAACTGTCATGGTCATGGTCTTTCCTTCTACTTTCCTTCCACTCTCTACTTTCCATCTTTGCCTCTTGTTAGTTCTGTTTTCTGGTTGACTTGGTGTCATCCTCTCAACAGCTTTGGTGACTCTGAGAGTTGACTTGGTGTCAACTCAACGAGTGATTTCTGTGGTTCAGTCTGACTTGGTGTCAGGCTTGTTCCTTAGTCTGTCTTGTTATCCTTCACCAAACTCCTTCTGCATCCATTGTCCTCTCAATTTGCCCTCTGGTTTTAGCTTGAAGTTTCACTATCTATTTCAATTTGTGGTTCTGAGTCTTGCATTACATAGCCTGATTGTGCGGTATGCATCAATCTCATGTTCTTAGTTACCTTACCAATGAATTGCTCAGAAGACCCTTCCAAATGCCAAGTGTCATGAACAATGAAGTTCTTTTGAAAAACCGTGTCAAAAATGGTATGTTGGCTGCGTGTTTATCTGTAAGATCACTGATGAACGTAAAACTGATTCCAGCAACTATTGGCCCTTTCAATGGCAAAGTTGGTGCCACAATCTTGGATGGGAAGTTCTTCGTAACATTGCCTGACCAACATTCCATTTTCTGTCCACTGCTTGGAGACAAGCATTGCATGCAGCTGCAAGCTGATTCTCACTATGCTGACGATGACCCCATTCTGTGGCCACAGCCCTACAATACATACTTTTCCCATTATGCTGCCATTCCCCATCTGAGTTCACTTCCTTTACATGATATAATCTGGTGGGAGCCCACTCGAGATCATTTTGTCCTTTGCCAGGATGAAGGAGCTATCATTCAAGGCCTGGGGAAGCTATCGAAAACCAAAATTTTCACTTTATGGGCATCGGTCGATCTTCTGTTGGATCGTGTAGAACGGTATCATTCAAACACACCTCCCAACCATATACCACCCATTCTCAATCCTGATGTGAAGATGATGGAACATAGTCTGACTCAGTTACATTCTGTGTATACAAACTTTCACCAGATGGAATTTGGTGTTTGGGATGTCCAGCATATTTGGCTTGAGATTATGGCAATGTTGGATTACATGGAGATTTTCAAGCCAAAGATGGATGGTTTGTTAGGAAATCAGCCTCCAGCTCAGGTTGCAGATACAATTGGGGCGTTCACCAATGACCTGTGTGTTGCCCAGGACTTATTTCTTGCTGGCCTTCCATACTGGTTGATTCGACCTATGTATATCTGACTTCACCAATCAAAATATCCTCAAGATTGTGCAGCTATGTAATGTGGACAAGTACCTTAACATTAAAGACCATCAATTCCCATACCCCATCATTTTCGAAGGACTGGCCTCCTCAATTGAGAAGTTTCAGGCTATACATCATTATGGCCAGCACTTCTTATGCTATGCAGATCCTTTCAATGTTCTGATCAGCACTGCAGAAATCCAGCAATCTGCATCGACAGCTCAAACTCCATCATCAAGTATGGTGCTTGCCTGCCCACCTGCTGCAAGTTCTAGCTGCCAATGCCCACCTTCTTCAGTATCAAGGTGAACTCAAAATCGATCTTCAACTCCCTACAAAAACATGGACATGAAAGCGACATTTGTAAGTGTTAAGTCTTCTAGTTTTGATTACACTCTGACCACCAATTAACAAAGGTGGTCATACCTTGTCCGGCCCTGTTGATCATAAAAGATTTGAACCTATGGATAGCCCAATAATGCCAGTTCCTATAAAGGCGTGGTCAACTGTTGCAGCTTGAAGATGCAATAGCCTGATTCTATACTCATTCCTTTTTTTGACTGTCCTACTATGTATACTGAAAACTTTGCTCCCAATAAGATATTTATGTGTGATGCGATTTCAGGTCCTGTCTGCAAAATTCCCAATGTGAGGGGGCACATCATCAGACTCAACCTGATCAGGGCCACCAAGGTCCAAGTGTCCAGGACTACTTTCCATTGTCCATTCGATGGCCATCAGTAGTGTAGGCTCAAAGCAATTACAACATCCTTCAAGTCCCCTTGTCCATTCAATGGCAACAGTGGGTCCGATTCTGTGTCTCTCTTCTTGTTATTCTCTTTGCTCACGAACTGCTCACTCACTTTTTCCTTTTGAGGATGGCACAGAAATGCAAGGCTGGAGAGGAAGCTAAATTTCAGCTGCAAGTATCAAAATTCAAGAATACCAATGTGTGCATGGCAAAGTTTCATGCAGTGACAGAGAGTGGCACTGCAGTCAGCACAACTGTTCTAGCATGCAAGCAAAATCAGACCCATATGTGTTCCAATGATCTTGCTTCATCATCTTCAATTCTCATATCGAATTCTCAAGACATAGTGCTGGAAGAGTCCAAGAAAAAGACACAGGCAAGCATTCTTGACATTCTTACCCACCTTCTCTAAATCAGATACTAGAATTCTCAACTACTGGAGGATTTTGAAGAACACTTCGATTGTTTACTAGAGCTTATCATTGAACAGGAGGTCCATGCAGAAATTGGGTCTCCATGCTCATGCGGCAAGGGTAACAGAACTACTCACTGCTATGAATGCATGCAGTACATGCCAACATGTGGAAAATGCTTTACATATTCAACTCCATCGAACACTGCTGTTTCACTGGGTTGAAGTGTGGAACATCAAACAAGGATTTTTTATTCGCAATTACATCTCCAACCTTGGACATGTTCTTCAGCTTGGTCACAATGGTGCCAACTGCCCAAATCTGCAAACTACCCTTCCGTTCGCTGTTGTCAACACCAATGGTATTCATGCTACTCATCTTGCATTCTGTGGCTGTCTCAAGTGTGGTAGCAAAATTGAGCAGCTAATGCAAGCCTGTCGGTTTCCTGCGACTGCCCATGATCCCAGGACAGCATTCACTTTTGCAATGCTCAATAATTTTCACATCCATATGTTAGAATCAATGAAGGTGGCCTATGATTATTTGGGCGCTCTCAGGCGACTTACAGACAACTCTTTTACAGTGGATGTCCCTGTACATTATCATTCTACTCTTGTGTTAGTGTTTTACCTGTGATCCATCCTAGAACCCTTATGCCAATTTTCTTCACATTGTTCATGTCTGGCACTTTCTTACCACAAGAAAATGACTTGGACAGGTGCATGGAATTGACTGGCTTCTTCCCTACAGACCAGAGGGGAACCTCATCATTTACTGTCCTGCATGCCCCAAACCAGGATTCAATATCGATGAAGGACAAACACTGCTTCCACATTGGGCAAGGTACAGCCTTCGCATATCATGATGACCCACTACTGATCAACTCGTCCCAGGCACCTTCTTCAAGCTCAATGGACATTGGATGGCAACTTCCAGCTCAACTGGATGAAGAAGATTTCTGATCCTGATGATGTCTCACTTTTTCATGGAAAGGGACACTTTCCGGAACATTCTGTGCTAGAAAAATACTTAGTGGTTGCAAAAAGCAAGGCTCAAGTATGTTGTAATGGAGTACCTTCACCTTGTACACACATTGATGAATGTTACAGAAATCCAACTGTGTGAACTTGAATGCGTGGAATGGACAGGATGAATGAAAATTCAAGGGATTGGCTGATACAGGCTCTGTGCATGCTCAATGTCCCCATGTTCTCATTCTGTCTGCAGTCGACTTGCAATTTGGTGAACAGTGAGCATGTCTATAAGCCACGCATTGTTTTATTTATATATTTCTGCCAGGTTTGCTAATACCGACCTTGCCCTTGCGCTGGTGCTTTGACAATGTGAACCTGCTCAAACAAGTGATTCTGATCTGGCACAGGTGCAAGCACAGATGATTGACCATGTTGGGTCATATGATTGTGCATGTCAGTACTGGGTGAACGCTGTTGAATATTTCGAGAAGCACTTCCCTGATGTCGTCCACCTTGTGAAGTGTATGCGTTGGGCAATTCCAGTGCTCCATGTTCAAGGTCATCTCGAAGACTGTATCTACCTGTTTGGAATGGCTTATCTACCATCTGTGGGTCACTTCCATGGTGAAACTGCGGAACACTACTGGCCAGAAGCAAACCAACTGGGTCCTCAAACACGACAGATGAACTGTGGACATCATCAAGATATATTGATTGATCACCACAATGACTGGAACTGGAAAAAATAGTGTCCCTTGGTGCCTGATTATATTTCCTGTGTATTCAAATATCAGTAATTTCTTCTCCAGCTGCTACTCTCACATGTGACCTCATCGAGGCAGAAAACCTCTATCTTCAAAAGTGTGATCATTTCCATGAATTATCACAACTCTATTTTGAGTCCGTACAACAATGAAAGTTGCTTGATTGGTCCCCTTGCAAGGTAGGAAAGAAAGCTATGAGTGTATATAAACATACCAAATCAAAAGGTAAGTTCTCCCTAGTTGACCTCGTTGGGGTGGTTGGTATACTCGAGTACTGACCATCTTTTCTCAAGATCCCTCACAAGCGGGAATATACCAGGAACTTATTGCATGGGAAGCAAAATTTAAGTCAACTAATATGCCACAGTCTGTCACAGTGGTTTTCTTAGATGAAGGGATCAATATTCAAGTTACTCAGTCAGTTGTAACATTTTCTGAACTCCAATCATTACTTACATGACACTTTCCTACAGGCAAAAACTACTTGCTACAGTAAAAGAACATGAGAAATTCCCTTGCAACATGCTTGTAAAAGAAATCAGCAGCTGGCAGTCCAAACTTCAGTTATGAATTATGAAGTGGCACACAAATCAGTTGATACTTATGCCTAACATCAGGGACCTCATTCTTTCAGAGGAATCTTGTGAGATAGAGACCAAATGATTGTTTTTGCCTTCAGATATGGACACCATTATTCGCCAAGAGGTGGGTGCCATGGAACTTGGTATCAAGGAAGGCAAACTCCGTCAAGGCGCTGCTTTTGATCCCTTGCTTGCTACCCAGAACACCATGAACACAATTAAGCTACTATGGGATCACAAAGTCAAGAATTGTCAAGGACAGGTGGAGAATACTCGTTCTGGAAAATGGATTGCTGATGTGGAAGCTTGCCATGATCTTCACATACAAAAATACAATGCTCATCGACAAGCCACTGTCACCCTTGGTACACTTGGAGACGATGACATGAATTTCACCTTCCTGTTTTTAGACGTCAAGGATACATTTATGAAGTCGACCTTCCACAAGCATCAGGTGGGAGATTCTCATCAGCCTGATGGCGCATTGTGGTCAATGCCATTTCACGTGAAGACTTGCCAAGTCAGGTCTACAGATGTGGACACAACAATTCATTCTGGATCTCGTGAGTGCAATTCTTAGTTTCAGCACATTAATATAAATTGTTTTTGGTTTTGTATTAGAAATTGGAATGCAGATGCCTCATCGGAAGAAAGGTAAACACCAAATGACCCACCAACCCATTGCACTTCAATCACTGATGCTGTGCTTGCAGCTACCAAGAAGCCAGAACTAGTGGTGTCTACACCTGTAAAGCCAAATGAACCCAGTGATCTCACTGATAAAAGTTACTGTGGGAAAACAGGGGGATGGTTGTGGCAACTTGGGGCCCTTGGGAAGATGTTGGAGAAGGACTTGTTGGAATGGTCAGAGGAAGGTGGCACACCATCTGTCAATTGTCTCACCAAATTTATTCTAATTGTCTTGTGCTACTAGGTGATCGCATTCAATGGTTTCATGCTGAAGCAGATATGCAGCAATGGCAGGAGCAAGTTGAGCTCAAGCTTGTCGAACTGCTCAGGATGTCAAGAAGTTTTCAAAGAATGCAAGAGATCTGGACAACACTGTCACTTGATCAGCCGCTGAGTTATATGGCATATGCAAAACAGAAGGCTGCAATGCACAAGAAGATGGTGCAATCTTGTGATGTCAGCTTGGATAATGCTGGATACAGTGGTTTGAGGCTAGAACTTGACTCAGGCAATGGTGGGATGACTCTTCTAAAGTTTGTGGAAGAGAAATGAGTGAAGGAGCAGGCAATATTGGATGCTGATTTGGCAGCATGCATGCTTGAGCAGGGAGGATGCTTGAGCAGGGAGGGTGCTTGAGCGGGGAGGGTGCTTGAGCGGGGAGGGTGCTTGAGTGGGCACTGCTTGAGTGGGGAAGATGCTTGAGCAGGGAGGGTGCTTGAGTGGGTGGGCACTGCTTGAGCAGGAAGGTGCTTGAGCAGGAAGGTGCTTGAGCAGGAAGGTGCTTGAGCAGGAGGATGCTTGAGCATCATGCTTGAGACTCAACATGAGCTCATGGTGCTTAAGCAGCATATTCAATTGGTATTACTGTGAATACAATATTACAGACAAGACATGCTTAAGCTGTCTTATACTTAAGCAAGCCATGCATCTACATCTAAGGTTACTTAAGCAAACGTTCTATGGTGCTTGCATTTCTATTCTACACTCTGTCTTATTACTCAAAACAAAAACAACCCTCACATACCTGGTGCAATCCTTAATTTATTTAATCATAATACCCACATTCCCCCTATTTTTCAAATTCTTATACCTCTCCTGAACACATTGAAACCTGAAATTCACCCTCCCTACCACCTCCACTAAATTGAAGCAGTCCTATTCTCTGAACATATTATCTTAATTCACTCCCACCCATTTATCCCCCTATGAACATACATATCCAAATCCACCCTATTCTCCCATTTAAGTCTGCCTGTAATTCTGATACCTATAATCACCACTCCCA
This sequence comes from Tricholoma flavovirens, assembly GCA_003313805.1. Taxonomy (NCBI): domain Eukaryota; kingdom Fungi; phylum Basidiomycota; class Agaricomycetes; order Agaricales; family Tricholomataceae; genus Tricholoma; species Tricholoma flavovirens. The sequence continues at coordinate 8,802 of QLOK01005150.1, forward strand.
CCCAATTAAATCCATATTGGCCCCAGCTCTACCTGTAATTTCTCTACCCTGTAATTCCTCTACTGTAATTCCTTTACCTTGCAATTCCTCTACCCTGTGATTCCTCCACATCAGCAAGAACACAGCCTGAGGCTACTGGCAGAAAGTGCCACAAGTTTGCAAGTTGAACAAGTTTGTGTGATTCATACATATAACCAACTGGCTACTGGCTATCACATGACATTCACAGTAGCCATATTAGGCATGTCATGTGACTTTCCTTTTTAGGAAGTTCATGGCTTTGGTATCATTGGATGCAGATTTTTCAGGGCTTTCAGAATATAAATATTTGACATTGTTTGGCACTGTTGTTTTTAAGTTATTTTCAAAATACTGAAAAAATGGCTTGTGTGAATTTTTCTTTTGATGTCATCAGATGCATCATACTCACAGCTTCCTGAATATGCTTATATAATAATAATATTTGGCTTTGTTATTGTATTATTAGCCAAATGAGAGACAGAATTTGGACTTTGGCAGTTTTATTTTTATTTTTATCTTGACTTGTTTGGCATACTTATGAACAATCAGCTTTGCTTGAATCAATATTAGCTAAACAGGAGGTAATCTTACAATGCTGAGAGGCCATAATTTGATGCCTATATAAGCTCACCCCCCATATAGAGCCATTGGACAAGTATTTGCTTTTGATTGTTATAGTTTGTCTGTGTTTGGTGAAAGCTGACATTAGCTGTTTTCAACTTGAAAAAGGAAATGGTCAAACTTACCAGATGTGTCCTACTTGTCAGCCATAAACTACAGTGTTTTGCATGGCAAATTGCACCACTTTTTTTATTTCTTCTGCTGAGTAAGTACATGTGCCTGTGTTGATGTGACTGCATGTCACCAATGAACTTGAACCAAACTCGGAATGGCCCCTCACCTTTCAAATGAGATGCGACAATGTATTATTGTCTGGTACTATGAACAGCATAAAAAACCCAGTGAAATATTACTGTTGGCAAGCTGCAGCATTTGTACAGTGTACAATGTACTATCTTTTCATCGGGACTTTGACACTGTCAACAATCCCTTTTCCCATCCTCACAGTGGCACAAGGGTTCTTGATATGGGCAATATGAGTTATTTGGCTTCTCTGATAGATGCACGACCCAAAATCTACCTTGATGAGCTCCAAGAAGAGCTTGCTTATGCTCGCAATGTTCATGTCTCCATTTTGACAATCTCTCATGCACTTCGCTGCCTAGCAATCAGTCACAAGACGGTTTCCTCAGCAGCTATGGAACAAAATGAGCTCTTATGTGCTACCTGGCAAGCAGAGTATGGCAATATACTTGCTGAATACTTTGTCTGGCTAGATGAAGCAAGTGTTGATGATCTCACTAACAAACAGACAAGTGGATGGGGTCCAATTGGGTGAGCCTGTGTCTCGTGCGAGACTTTTATCCATGGGCAACGATACTCTATTTTACCAGCATTGACATTATGAGCATAAAATCAATCAATCCTCTATGTGACACCTTTTCTCAGCCTGGACCTTTTCTTCTCAAGTTGAGATTGCCAATCCCCGCAAAATTGAACCAGTTTATGGACCCTTCCTTCAGGTGCTCCAGTAACTTGACAAAGTCAGGATACTTCCACAGATGGGATAATATTGGGCGTGAATTCTTCAGCCATCAGAAGGTGCTCACAATTCATCATATCAACCCCTTTGTTCATGGTGAAGTCAGTAAGGCAAGTGTGAAGTTTGTTGCCACAGGTGGGAATGGGGGAGAGTGTGACTTTGGCAGGTGCAGGCATGCAGAGCAGAGAGGTGGATTCCGAATGGCTGCATTTACATGAGACGCCACCCAAAAGTGGAACTATTGCAGTCATCAAGAGTGCAATGGCACTGTCAGTACTGCTTGGCACTGGGGCAAGAGGAGCACATGGGCCATTGCAGCCTTGGGATCTTGGTCTAGGAACATTGCCATTCTGCAACCCATCAAAAGGTGCAACATTGGGTGGCTCGTGTTTTGTGGCCTCAGCAGCAGCCTAGAAGAACCATCAATTAAAGAATTACGGGTCAAATATATAACATACAATAGCATTTGCCCAAGCTTCCAGTCATTGACCAGTGAGTTGGATATGTTCCGAGTTGCCATTGACATAGCAATACCCAGCCTCGCTGATACGACTCCTTACCGCTCTGCGCTCCCCAAGCAACATCCTATGACCACCTTGATACTTGTGCCTACCTTCCGATCGATTTGCATCAGCTGCACTCACCGCATCGATGCGCCTTTGTCATGTGCTTTGGCTTACTTCTCATCACAAAGCTTCCGACATGTTCAGCGGCTTAGGAGTATTGCCATCCAACATTCTACAGTTGTTGCTTACATCATATACATAAAGTGCATAGGTTCAACAAACCTCTGACAAAAGCCACATATCACGCACTTCTGCACCTTTCTTACATTTTGTTGCACCTTTGGTCTGACATTGTTCCTGACCTATCCCGATGTGATCGACATCCAGATTAGTATCAACAAACCACCTGACGAAGGCGCACTTATGACGTCATTGATTCATAATGCGCAGCACTTGTGTTCACACGAACTCCGCAGAAGCCTGGGGCATGATTGCTGTCTAACCGTATGGTACAAATGGAGCTAGCACTAGTGGCACATCAAGAACGGGCATCATCAGTGATCCCTGCAACCTACCTCCTTCCGCACTTATGTCAAACCCCCAGCAAGAGCGCAATATTATAAAGACTGGTATCTTTTATTGTTTTATCGGATGGATCTTCTATCTAGTACCTTGCGCTTATTCACCTTTCATATATCTCCGTTTGTATAAATTTTGTAGTATAAAAGACCTGTAC
>QLOK01005150.1:11726-30879 GCA_003313805.1 Tricholoma flavovirens
ATAGCCTCGTTCGTCGTTGCGCTTTTGTATAAAGCGCCTTATCTCCTTGTCACATTGCGCTTCGTCTCCGACTAGTCGTCCTTGAGTTATTTTTCATTAAATTGACTCATACTGATACCTCAACCACTTTCCTTAACCTTTTATACTCCATTTTACAGTTGTTTGTCTTCACACCCTCGACCGCATTTGCGCCTTTTTGCACCTTTCTGCGCTTTATCCATCACACGATACCTGAAGGACAATCCAAGGCCCTCTAATCGAACCCTTGCATATCTAGTGCACCCGCAGTGGTAGGGATCTGCGCTTTTGTTTCTTTTGGTTGATCTCACACCGAGAGACAACCACAAACCATCATCGCCATGTTCACCAAGATGGGTTGTGCATGGCCAACACTTCTTGAGTTCAAGGATAAACCTGCCATTTAATTGCGAGGTGTCACTGAAGAGATCAACACAAGGAACCTTCAAACATCAATTCATGCAAGGATTCTCAAAGCAACGAAATAAGCTTACTTGGGTTCCATACAACAATTCTTCTTCAGCACGAGCAGTTCCATCAACCATAGGGATCTACAGGTAATGTCATGCTAAGAATTTGAAAACAAAAACAGGAAGACATACTGGGTTTTTAATACTAAAACCCTCCATGCTATCAATGTCGAATTCAACAGTGACCTGACACTTGGCCTTGTCTTTCTTGAGGAGCACTTTGAGAGCTACGGAGAATTTGTGATCAGTTTGAATGGTCGGAGTGCCGCCTCTTCCACCACTGCATGATATCATTCAGATAATTACACAAAGAGATATCAAAATCAGCAAACCTTCCAGTCCACCAGACCTTGAAATCTGGGCCTGAATGAATGCCAGGACTGAATTTGTCTGCAACATCATGAATGCAAAGGAACACTTTGATAAATTTGACACCAGGTATGGCTTTGAGAACAATATGGTCCATCTTCATATTCTTCACTTTCTTTGCAGGAGCCTTTGGTTGACCTGTGGCAACTGGGATGGGTGTGTAAACCATTATCGCTGTAACAAGATGGCCAATGGAAACCATTGCTATCAACAATGTCAGGAATTCAATAACTGTAGCTACTGAATATGCTCACCAGCTGTAGTCGATAGACCTTCAGTACCTGGGATGAGCACTTGAGTTTGAAGTAAAGGATGGGTGGGACCTGCTGGAGTCAGTGTGATCGCAGCTACTTGTTGATCAGCTTGGCATTGAAGATTTGAACGAACTTGCAGGGGTAGACCAGCCTTGCAAAGAGCATTGTCGATCTCCTCGTGTGAGTAGTAGAAGTGAGGTGGGTTGACACCACCATCTAGACAAGTGTTGAGCACCAGATCAAGAGGAAGTGTCATGCAATGTACTAACCCATGCTGGGTTTTCCAACCAACCCTCAGAAGGCCATTGATAGTTCTCGTCATTTGCCAGAGTGTCGATGTGGGGTTCTGTAGGGGGTTGAACAAAAATGTCAGGCTCGACTTGAGGAGGGGGAATCATGGTGGAAACTATTCTGCACCTGTCGTTGTTTCTCGCCCTTTTATCCTGCTACTATGTGTCATGCAAACTGTGAGGTGTCGCTACATTGCGTACACCACTTCACACATTCATATTGAGTGCCTTGGGTGCCCTCCCATTGTTTGCCGCCAAGACCGCCCCATCACACAGAAAATCCCAATTCAAGTACAGTGTAGGCACAACAAATGTGAGAAATGAGTGGCGTTGCACAGAGGATTGAAAGTCCAATATATTGTTTGACAGATGACCAAGGATCAGGGATGCCACTGCAGAGTGAAATGTCAGACTAGGCTTCATTGCCACCAAGACAGAGGGTGGCACAGCAAAGTTGAGGAGAGGTGGCACACTGGTGTTGCACAGAGGATCAAAATCAATATGTTGTTGGACAGATGGCTGGGTTTCAAGGGTGGCGCCGCAGGGTGAAATGTCGGACACAGGTCCTCATTGCCAGCACAGAGGGTCCGTGACAGCCCTGTCACAGGATGATAAGGACAAACACTTAGTAAGCAAAAAAATAAAAATGTCGTGCAGTTTGCAATGCAAAACACTGTAATAAAGAACTTGTTATGAAATTTGATATATCTTGCCAACTTGGCAACTTGCAAACTTCTGGAGTGGTACCAGCTGGAAACAGGTGGCACCACCTGGTACAACCACTGACCAGTAGCATGTCAAAATACTGATTGGCACCCTGTAATTCCTCTGACCTGTACATCAGGAAAATCACACATTATTTTTCTAACTTTATAAAGCTAGCCTAAAGCCAGAAAAGCCAAAAAGTCAAAAGCTACATAGCTTGGGTATGTTTTTAGAAAAGTTATGAGATATGAAGTTTGGAAAGTTGATAAAGTGGTATAAAATATGGAAAGTGTTGTAAAGTCATCAAAAAAAATAAAGCATGCAATCCAACTCAGAGTCCAAGTCATGTTAAGGAAAAGGTCTTGACAATCCTGTAACACTTCCTCTTCCTAATCCTTGACTGGGCTGCTGCTGAAATCAAGATCTCCACAGCCAATCTCAACTAATGAGAGATCAGCAGTGGTACTCTTGCGAGCCTTTGGAGTCTTTTGCAAAAGGCCACACTCAGCATAAAAGTCATCCCAGTGGCTGAACTTGTCGATGCTTTGTAGATATTCCTGGAACAGAGCATTGTACTCATGATTGAATGTGCCTGGTTTGACTAATTTGCCAGTGTCAAAAGCATGGGCAGCTCGTTCCTGCTGGGATTGGAAGACAGAAGGTGAATCAATGGATAATCAGCAGTATGACCATACTAGTATCACTTACAGTGATGAGGATGAGAGCCATGAGCCCCTTGGGTCAGCCATAGTCAATCAAAGACTCGCCAGAATTCTTGAGGTACAGCACCATGAGGTTGATGATGAAATCAGTCATGAATAAGCCCTTGGGTTTCTTCATTGGTGGTAAGTCAGAACTGGGACATGTAATAAACAAGTTTTCATACTTTGTAGTTGGGGTGACTCTTGATGATTGAATAGCCAGGAGGGCATGGCTTGCTGTACACTAATTTGCTGAGATGAAGTTTGATGATGTGACTGATCCAAGTAGTGACTTCACCCTTTGTCATCTTTGAGATGAAAGTTTCAATCATGTTGATTGCCATCTGAGCAATATTCGAGCAATTGGTTTGCAGATTATTGTAGATCTATAAAGGTTGTAAGTGGTGTTCACTGACATGGATCATGATCATGTTTACCATTCAATGGAAGACATCTTGCTGGCGAGGGATATAGAGCAAATTGGGCCAGGTTGCAGCAAAAGAGGCTTGTACAATCCCCAAAAGAACCTCTGACTCTATGGTAAACCATCAAACATGTCACTCGAAGCCATCCAACCACTGTAGCATGTTAGCTGAAATTTCTTGATTGCTTTTGGATCTTTGTAGGGAAGGGGTAGCTCTCGAAAAGCTTCCACTGACTCAATAGCTGCATGAAGCTCAGGTGATAGGCTTGGAGGGGCAGGCTGGTGGGATGTAGGGGCAGTGGAATCTCCTTTGGGTATGATGGCCTTCTTGAGCTTCAAATTTCTGGCCTTTGGGTTATCGTCAATAGCAGCAGATGTAGTTTTGGTGTTGATGGTATCACCTGTCATATTCTATAAAGTAATTGAGCAAGAAGCCTGTCAGACAACAAGATAATAAATATGCACCTCCAAGTCTAGTATTTTGACCACTTTCTTTGGCTTTCCCTTTGGCAGTGCTTCAGGTTTACTATCTCCTTCTGAATCTCCAGGAACTTCACCTACAATCTAGATAACATGGTTAAGAGCTAGTGTATTATCAATATGATCATGAAACTTACCTTGCTGTGATGGTCAAATTTTGGGCAAACAGAAGATGTGTCCTCATCTGTAAGCCCACCAAAGACATTCATTATCTCTACCTTCTTTGACTTTGACTTCCAGGTATCCTTGAGGCCACATGCTAATGGTAAGCCATCACTGCTACAAGCAGGACTCAAAGTCAGAATGGCCCAGGATCACTTCAATAATTCATCAGAACATGTGACATACCACTTTTTTGCCACAGCCATTTTGGATTGTTGAATGTTCTTCTTCCTGGTGGCAACTTTCAACAACAGTGCTCTCTTCTTGGATGTGGGCTTCTAGATGATTTATGTATCAGTTGTGAACTGTCAGCAAACTCGAAGCTTGGTGTAACTGACTTTTTCAACCTTCCCTTGGACTGTGCCCTCATCATCATATTGATCAGACTCATCATCATCATTGATCTCTTTCATCTCCTCATCCATGAGTTCAATCAAGTCTTCACCCATGTCCATATTAGCTTGGACACTGTCCTCCCCTGGTGTACCTGTGGACTCAGAGGCTTTCATAGCAGAGTGCTTATGGATAACTGCCTTGCGTCTTATTGCTTCCATCTTTTCTTGCTCTATCTCTATCTCAGCAAGCTCGGTCAGCACCCTTTCCTCAGTAGCAGTGGTGGCAGTCTCCTTGGCCTTCTTAGCTGCTTTTTCTGCAGCCACTTCAGCTTTGGTATGGTGCCCTTTCTTGCCAATGAGCCCAGGGTGATCGTTAGTTCGGACTCTCTTTTCTTTTGGAGAGGACTCAGATGGCATGGGCCCAGGTGATGCAGAGCATTCTTGGTGCTTACATCCAACCCCAGCTTTTGCCATACTAACTACACCATTTGAGATGTCTGAAGTTCGAGTAAGTTGTCTTGTATCTCATTATTGACATATTTCTCACCATTACTAGTAGTTCCAATTCCCTGATCTGTATGGTTGCTCCCATCGGATGACAGCTTCTTCTGACCAACCTTTTCAATGAGCTTCTTCTTTGAGGCCACAGCTGCAGATGATGACCAAGTAGTGCGTGGCATGGCAGATGGTAGGGGCAGAAAGCATTGGGGGTGAAAGGAAGTTGGTTGAACTTAAGTTGTGACATGGCACTGTGCCAGTGGAACATGCTAGTGTTGTGGTGGTGCACACTAGTGTTGTAGCAGCACATTTGGAATTCAGCAACTCAAACAAACTCCAGCACATCAATGTCTTCTTACTCCTGTGGTCTCTGAAAAAAATGGCCATAAGATAGATCAGCATCCCACCTTGAATGGTAGTAATATATAGACATCATGTTGAACTGCATGACAACTTGGAATTTCTATTACAGCAATTCATACTGATCAGCATGGGGTTCCTTTGGCCCCTGGCTCACCACCACCACCTCAACAGCCAGTGGACATGACCCCCTCAAATCCCTGGCACCCCTTTCCCAACTGCTTCACATTCAAGTTTGCCAACCATCATTTTTCAGAGGTTCAAAGCTCTGAAAGTCAGATAAATTGGGCACTTGACCATTGGCTTGCAGAGCGTATTCACTGCCAGGGGTGAGAAGAGGATTTGCCATGGAGAAATGCTCAGGACATGTACAAGATAATTGATTCAATCAAAGAAGGCCCAGGTGCATGGAAAACAGTAAAATTTTGGTACATTGGTTCTCATCCTAATGGAACACCCCCAAAATGGATGCTAGAAAGTTATGAGCTTGTCCTTCGAGATGCACGAGCCATACTTCTTGACCAGATCTCACTTCCTGTGTTGGATGGTCACTTTGATTATACACCATATATTCAGTTCAATGAGAAGGATCAATGTGTCTGATTGAATTTAATGTTGGGAACTTGGGCTTGGGATGAGGTGGTATGCTTGCATCCCAGTCGTTGGGTCTCTACTGATAATCATGTATTAATAGTTGCATATCATTCATGACAACCCTGAGGCACATGGAGCAATGCTTATTCCGATTATTGCTGGGAGCGACAAGACAACAGTCTTGGTTGTGACTGGCCACCAAGAGTACCACCCACTTTATATCAGTGCTGGCAACATTTCCAATATGATGCGCAGATCCCATTCAGTTGGAATGGTGCCAGTGGTGTTGCTACCAATACCTAAAAGTATGATAATGATCCTCATGTTAAAATTAGATTATAACTCCACTTTAAGCTAGCAAAAAGCACTGCAAACGACCTGAGTACCAAACATTTTGTGGACAGCTTTATCATACATGTTTGACGAAAGTATTCTTGGTTCTCACCCATCAATGACCCAACCAGAAGTAGCCCTGTCCCCTGATGGGTACTTTCGTCGAGTAGTGTTCTCATTGGGTCCATATATTGCAGATTATCCTGAGCAGGTGTGGCTCCCAGGGATTGTCCAACACTGGTGTCCATCGTGAGTATATTGAGCAATTCTTTCTTTTTTTTTCACATCCCTATTCGTTAGTTGTGAGGCCATACCTAATGATCTGGACAATCTGAAGGCACTTCCGCACTGTCGCCATAAGAAGGAGTTCCTCATCAAAATTTTTGATCCTGGCATTATCTGGGACAATTATGGCTTCAGAACTGATGTCATGGTGTGTAATATCCTTCATTTTACCTTTACTGTAATAACTTCTCACATTTACTTAGTGTCATGGGTGCAAGAGTACCTGGAACTCAAGTACAGTGAAGCAGGTGCTTTACCATACATTCAAGAGATTGACCACCAGTAAGTCATGAAATAATAATGTAGGAGAAACAAACCTAATCACATAGTCAGGGTTTCTGCAGTCCCTGTATATTCAGGGCTGAGGCTATTTCCTGATGGATGGGATTTCTCACAGTGGATGGGCAATGACTCAAAAGCATTCATGAAGGTTTGGTCATTCCATCTTCCATCAAATTGCTTTGCTAATGATACTATGAATTTAGGTTTATCTTGCAGCAATCAAGGGCCTCATACCAGACGATATGGTCCAATGTATTCATGAATTTGTCAAGTGCTGCTATATTGCATGTCACAATGCCATCACCACTTCAGATCTTGATGCTTTCAATCAGCATTTGGAACGATTTTACCAGCTTCGCAACATGTTCATTGAGACAGGTGTTTGCACTTCAATATCATTGCCTCATCAACATGCTCTGATACTACTCATCCAAAATCGAACGATTTGCATCCCCGAATGGTATTTGTCTCTTGATTATGGAATCAACCCACATCAGTGCCATCAAAGAACCTTGGCGACGTTCAAACCAGAATGACCCACTCCCCCAAATGCAGATGATCTCACAACTGCACAAGCTTAATGCTCTCTGCCATGTCTTTGAAACCTGTGGTATGTTAGATGGAAAGCTATCCAATTACGCACAGGTTTTCATTTCTGGTAACCTACCACTGATTCGTCACTATGGTGCTCAGAAGGACGAAGAATAGGATGATGACAAAGAAGACTATAATGATGGAGGCCCATCACCTGGTGCATTTGCAAATGCACAGGTAACCCTTGCTGTCACAAAGGGTGGGTATCAGAACACAGTGATCAGATTACAGAACTGAGAGCCATCATGTGCAGAGTGAAACTATCCCAGGGATCTTCAACAGCTAGCCATCTGTATCAATCAGCCAGGGTTTCCAAATGCCCTTCGACGATTTGTATTCCATCAGCGGCAACCAAATGCTCAGAATCTGTCAATCTTCCAGAGTTCTCCTCATCAATCCACATGTTTCACTCTGCCACTGCAATGTTCTATGCTCCGAGTGATATGTGTGGAGCTGTGGGCATGTACTGTGAGCGTATTCAGGCTAATAAGCGATGGAAGGGTGAGCCACGGCATGACACTGTCTTTGTAAAGGTCACCAATGATGAAGATGATGAAGATGAAGAGGGATCGAAGCTGAAGATCATATTTGGGATGCTTATTGCTCATGTACTTCTGTTTTTCTCATTCCATGGTCCAGTGCTGTGTGAGGAGGTTCCCTGTGCATTGGTGAACTGGTTCATGCTTGTTTCCAGTCAGTGAGATGGGGTGATGGGCATGTGGGAGCTCAAACTCGAGATGGTGGGTATGTGACCTACATTGGAAGTTATACACCTTGACAGCATTGCTTGAGGGGCTCACCTGCTGCCCAACTATGGGAGAGGATTTCTTCCCAAAGATTTTGATGCTACATCAGCTTTGGATGCCTTCCGATCCTATTTCATCAACCATATCATTGACTACCATGCACATGAGTTATTACAAGACAATTGAATCCAGCTTATCTTTATGGACTTCATGAACTTTTAGTACTTTTGAAGCTTTATGGGATGCCCCACAGGCCTTTTGTATTATTTAGACTTTGGACTTTAGAACAGTCAGCTGTAAGGCCAGAAAGACCAAAAAGTTGAAAAAAAAGTGTGATTTTGCTGATGTAATTCCTCTGCCCTGTAATTGCTCTACCCTGTAATTGCTCTGCCCTGTAATTCCTCTACCCTACAATTCCTCTCTCCTGTAATTCCTCTCTCCTGTAATTCCTCTGCCCTGTAATTCCTCTGCCCTGTAATTCCCCTGCCCTGTAATTCCTCTGCCCTGTAATTCCTCTGCCTTGTACTTCTCATACCCTGTAATTCCTCTGCCTGATACCCTGCAATTCTGATACCTTGTAATCCTGATACCCTGTAATTACTCTGCCCTGTAATTCCTCTAACCTGCAATTTCTCTACCCTGTAATTCTGATACCCATAATCACCACTCCCACCCAATCCAATTCATGTTGGCCCATCTAACTCATTTACCCCCACTCTCCTGTACTTAGTGGTGTTCTGGCCCGGCTTGGCCTGACAGCCCTGGCTTTAGCTTGGCCTGAGGCGGCTTTGGCTTTCAAAAACCCCAGGCCAGGCCAAAGCTGTCAACCAGGGCCTGGCTCTGGCTTGGCCTGGCCCAGGCCATGGCTTTTGTATGTAAAATGTTCAAATTTCGCCTCCGGGTCCATTGATTATACAGGAAGCTAATTAGAATAATACATAGTCTTCTCATCCAATTAATAGCCTCATACCATACTGCCCAGAGACTGCATACAAAGAAAATATTTATTAAATGGGAGGGAGGTGGATTTAAATCCATGTCTACATATTAAAAAAACATTGCCAACAAACTAACAAACAAAACACAGCTTGTATGCACGGCCGTGGGTTCTGGTCTTGCGACAATGTTTTGTCCTCATCCTGTTGCTCCTGTCAGGTCATCCCCATGCCAGTGGTGTGCCCGTCAGGTCATGCTAGTGATAGCTGTCGTCCCATGCCCACGCAAACCCGCGTTGGGTAGCCGAGACAAGGTGGTGAACTTGACATGAACATGTCAAGTCAAAGGTGGCTGGGAAACAGAACCTGTTGCCAACCGAGAAACATCAGTAACAGACAAGCGGCGCAATCCTGCACCACCAACTATGGTTTAAACAATGTACTCACCTGTTATCGAAATGCGTCACAACATCCCTAATGGCCCCACAACAGTTGTTCCATCAATCCACCCACGATTCTGTGAGGAATCGCTTTGCCGTCATCCAAGCGTCGTCTTGATGGCGTCGAGCCACACAGAGCAACAAAAGATGTTGTTCTGTAAATAGACTCGTCAGTCCTCATTGGTAGTGAACCACACAGACCTTGGTACCCTCCCACTGGTCTTCACTCCCTGAGCCTTTTATGACAACCTTGTGTACTGTTTAGACAGCAGGGGAGCATGATTGCCACTGTGAGAAACAAGGAAAAACATTATATTTCAGTAACGACTATCATGCTGATGAGTGACATTTCTCAAATGCGTCTTCATGCATCAAATGTGAGTAACATAGCAAGCCATCATGCATGGTCCAGCATGGAGTTTGTTGTAGAAGAGGTCACAGCAGTAGTGTGGGTGATGCCACAATGTTTGCAGCGATAATATTAATAATAATGATTGCCATATTGAAATTATTTTCCCACCACCAAAAAAAATTGATCTACATACGATTCGTTCTAGCCAGCTGAAGCCCACCAAAAAGCCATGGCTTAGCGGCTTGGCTTTGGCTTTTCAGAACCTCAGGCCGGGCCAAAGCTGTCATGAAGCCGTCTTCATGGCTTGGCTTGGCCTGGCCTATTTGGGCCTGGCTTGGCCTGGCTCACGGCCTCAGGCCGGGCCAAGCACACCACTACCTGTACTTAATTCTGATACCTATAATCACTGCCTTGCATTCAACAAATAGCCTTCCAGGAATCTACTGAGATGTGCTCAACCCCAGCCTTGACAGGCCTGAATCAGCCTAGCAGAGAGGGATCCCTTAGCCTTCCAAATGTCCTTCCTGACAGCAAACCTGGTCAAATCCAGCTTTCCAGGTCTTCCAGGCCTGAATCAGAGGACAGCACACCTGTAAAGCAGGGTTTTCATGGTTTGTAGGCCTCATGAGATGACAGCAAACCTGTCAACCCAGGGTTTGCAGGGTTGCAGGCCATCATCAGGGCAGGAGCCAGAGTTTGCAGGGCCTGCAGTTGGTCCGATGTTTTGCTTACATAATACACAGCACTGTGCCATTTTTGGTTACCCATACATATGGGAGGACTTATTTGTCAGCCCTGACTAAGCCATCATTCCTGACCTAAAATTGATCACATTATGAATTTTTGGCTAATGCCATCACCACTTCTTCCCACCCCACATGCATCTTCCCACCCCACACAGTCGTCCCCCATGTAATAGATGAGCTTATGACCCATGCCTTTGGCATGGTCTGTGTGTTGCACATCCCACACCTCCAGCACTCCATCTAGAGCTTGTAGGGGGGCAAGCCCCCCAAACCCCCCTGCATACATACATTTAATCAATGAGATAGTTTCTTCAGGACCTTTGGCCCCTCAGAAATGTAGGTGGTTTATGAATATCATGTACTCAGTGAGATAGTTTCTTTGGGACCTGAGGCCCCTCAGAAACATAGGTGTGTTATCAATGTCATTTACTCAGTGAGATCCTTTCTTCACAACCTGAGGCCCTGAAGAAACATAGGTCTTTTATCAATATTATTGACCCATAGCTGTTTTTTCCCCCTTTCTTATTTCTATTCTACACTCTGTCTCTTTACTTACTTCCAATGTCAAAACAACCCCAATCCCAATACAACTATACATGTGTCATTTATTTAATCATAATACCCACATTCCCCCTATTTCTCAAATTCTTATACCTCTCCTGAACACATTGAAACCTGAAATTCACCCTCCCTACCACCTCCACTAAATTCAAGGAGTCCTATTCTCTGAACATATTATCTTAATTCACTCCCACCCATTTATCCCCCTATGAACATACATACATCAGGAAAATCTGATGTTCACTTATTCTCCTTAATTGTTGCTTAATCACTCCTTATTTACTTTCTGCAAAAAATAAGGAGATTTAAGGAAATATTGTATAAGGAAAATCTCCTTAGAATAAGTAGGGTCCTCTGCTGAATCTGCTTAATTTCTCCTTATTCACACTGATTTTGCTGCTTAACTACTTAGTTTCAGTGCTTAGGGGACTGCATGCATAGTAAGGAATTAAATGGCCATTAAGCAGCAACAATTGTAATAAGAAAAACTTATATTGTGCTATAGAAATACATGTCTACATAGCTGTTTCTGCTACTCATCAATTTCCTGCTCTCATCATTCCTGCTCCCCCATCATTCCCCATCACTAGTGCTACTGTCCATTGTCACAACTCTTAGTCAGCACTGTCCCCTTGTTGTCCCCCCTTGTTGCGCTGATAATACTTGACCAGGAAACCCACAACAAAAACCTACAAAAGGCTTCGTATGGTATAACACAGGTTAGAGGAAGGTAGCAAGGTGGTACTGTACTTTGGGATCTAGGTCAAGGTTGGGGGACTCAATAGCGAGGGAATTGGAGGAATAATGAGTGGTGTTCGATGAAATATTGTGAGCTCAATCAAATATTGAGCTCGATCGAATTATGAGGATGGGATCGATGAGAGGAGAGATGATCAGAGGATGACAATGGGATCAAAAGCGAGGGGAATACGATAATAGCAAGGAATAAGTGAGGGATGAGGGGCTCAATATGGAGGTTCGATAAAATATCATGGAAGATTGCAATGATTTTGCAAAACTTTGAACTAGAATGAAATACTTGGACTCAAGAGTATGGCCTCTTGAATCAGACTACTGGGACAATAACACAATGGGATTTTCTCTTTGAAACAGTACATAATACAAAGTATATATGACATATGAAAAGTAGTCCTAAAAAGGAAAGTGTCCATGTGTTGAACATGAGGCAGGCTGTAATGATCAAAAGGGGCTAATAACTACAGGTAAATGATGGAATGATGTGAAAAGGAGGTAAATGAAGTGAAATCAAAAGGTACAAACTCATGTTCCCTTTGAGGAGTTCGAAATATCTGAAAATACTTCTCATGTCCTTCAAATATTGATCTTATCTATTGTTCTCCATGCGATAGGCTTGTCAAACAATGTCGCAAGGTGCAGGGGTGCAGTACAAGTGTCCGATGATGAGATAACAGCCACTGAGGTGCATGAAGTATGTTCGAAGTTTGTTCGAAGATTTTCAAGATCAATCAATGATGTTTGAGATGTTTGCAGATGTTCATAGATGTTTGTAGATTGTTTGTAGACTTGATAGATGGAAGAACATATCACGAAGGGGTTCAATGAGGTTCAAAGAAGATAGTCATAGTTCGAGCTCATTTGAAAAAGTTTGACATCTTGATATATTTGTTCAAGCTCAATTGAATGTTCAGAATGTGGTCGATATTTGTTGATTGATGATGGATAATGGTCATACCATGTGCGTGTACTCCTGCAAATGTTCGACGTTGAGTGGGAAGGTGTTTGAATGGCTCGATATCACTCTATATAGCTCGAAAATGCATTTGAAGTTGATAGAACTGTTCATAGATGTTCATATGCAGAATGTGAAAACTATAGGGTGTTTTTCCGAGTACTAGAAGCAAGGTGGTCATATTAGCACCACCATCATTCCCATTCCCTCATTCCTCCTGCCATCAATATCATTCCACCCATGATCCACCCCACAAGCAATTGCTTGTGAGGCTGGAGGCAGGTGGTGTGTCATTCACTGTCATGGTTGGGCCTTCCCCATGGTCATGGAGCTAGAAAAAGGAGCACAGTCATCCACCATTGTTGTGTGGTGCTGGTGCTGGCGCCAGCATACCTATCATTCATCCTCCTCAGGATGGGCAACTATCACCACCCATCCACCCTGCAAGCAGGTGCTCACAGCTGTGGAGGGGGTCTTGGTCTTGTTCTGCTGTCCTGGGTCCCCATTGTTGTTGACCAGGAGCAAGTCATCCCTCAGCAGGTTTGTGCTATGTTGTGCAGTGATTCCTGTGTCGAGGTGGGTAGGGGATCAACTATGATGTGGCAGGTTTATGGGAGTGTGTTGGTATGTACCTTGTGGGCATCCCCCTCCACAGGTCTCCTGGCATCCCTCTGCACCCTCTTAGTCCCAGTTCATGGCCTCACATCCTGTTTTGACAGGGAGGAGGGGTTTGCATGGCCATCCTTTGGCATGGGTAGTCTCACAGTGGTACCTTTCATTACCAGTAATTTAGACCCTAAATAAACTAGGAATACAATTAGTGAGCTGATAAGAACTAGAAATGAACAAGGAAAACTTACCTAAGGCCCAAATGATGGCCATGTCATTTGGGCCTGCATTGTGTCCAAGATGGCTTATTGATAGCATGGGTATGGTATGGGTGTGAGTAAGGAAAGGAGGGAGGCAGCAGTAACAGGCATGGAAGTGGTTGTTCTGAAGTGTCTTGGGCTTAGGATGGTGTTGGGAGTTGTCATGGAAGACAAATGATGGGTGTGGCACATTGACATGGCACGATGATGGTGGCACATGACTGTTTCAGGAAATGCTGAGCAACGCCAAGAGGGAACTTGGAGAAATTTCGACAAGTCCCACATCTCTTAGGCAATGATACAGTCCTTACAGCCTTAAGTCCTTAATTTACTTACATGAACTCTTATACTACTCACTCTATTTTATCTACTTAACTCATCAAAAATTTAAGGAAAAAAATGAACTTATTTTGCTTAATGTCCTTAATCAGGCTCTAAGTGAAATAAGGAAAATAAGTAGGTCCTTGATTTTGCTGATGTTCAGAAAGAGAGTGCTCTACACTTGGTTACTTATGCAACTCTCCTTCAGACTATAGTATTTACCCTTTTGATCTACAATATCCAGAAGCAGAGCTCTCACTAGTAATTGTTATCCAATTGCCAATTTATATGGGTAAAGAATTGTGTACTTCTTTGTCAATACCATGCAGGTGCATATCTATGATGTATGCATGATACAAGCAGGTGCTGGTATTATTATTTTTGTTTTAGGACCCCAGAGACTCTGTGACATATATACATATCTCTGGGTGTTTGAGGTCAGGAATGAACAATGACTGAGGAAAACACAGTTGATTGACTTGGGGGGATGTAGCAGAGATCCAGCCCTTTATATAGGTTTTGGAAGTGTGCACAGACCATGTCCAAAACCTATAAATATGGTTATGGTCTGGCTCTCTGGATCCCACTCATCCCCCACTTCTCTACTCTACTACATGCTCATGCTGTTACTCTACTCTCTGCTATATATACTATAGGTAGACTATGCTTGTATGTACTTGGGATTATGTATGCTGTAGTAGTGTATGTTGGAAGTATGCAGGAGTAGTGTGCTTAACACTGGGAGCTGCCATTGTATACAGTAGTTCCCAGCTCCCAAGTCATTATCTGGCAATACCAGGCATTTCATGCTGGGAGCTACCAGCTGGTAATACCCAGCAGTAATTACCATGTCATATGGCACTAGCCAGCTCCCATACTACTTCCCAGCTCCCACAGCTGCCACTACTCTTAGTAACATTTTTGACCCAAAATGTATACTACTAAGAGTAGTCAGGTCAGGGGGTGACTTAAGTGTGGTTTGCTTCTTACATCTCACCACTGTGGACCCCCCAATGCCAGAAATTCACACCCCAATTCCCCCCTTTTATACATGTAAATTCATGCCATTATTAGGGTCTACAAGTACTGAATATAATACCTGGAGGGCATAAATACAATCCACAGAGGGAATAAATTTCATCTCAGAGTGGTATACATACCTATCAGCTGATGCCATGGTATCATTTTCATTTTTTAAATGTACAAACCCAAGTGGTGAAATTCATGTTGAAAATGGCACATTTGATACCCTGTCATTTTACCATGTTGTAGACAATTCATCCACTCCAGGTGGATTATTCAGTAAGTTGTAACTACCTTAAACAGCTGAATTTCCATTATCCATGGACCAAAAATAATTCATTATTTGATATATATATATAAAATACAAAATAAAATACACCCCTCCTCATCATGTGGCCTCATCATGTTGTCCATCAGCTCCTTGTCATTCCAGCCCTTCCTTTCCCTGGCATGTGCTTGCACCAGCCTCTCCTTAGCCCATACCTGTCCCCTTGCAGGGACCTCAGCTCATGTCCTTGTTTGTCCATTATTGTCCCTCTAAATTAGACAGTTAGTTTAAATGGTTTGAAAAAGGAAAAAAAATGTACTGATTTGGTCAGGAGGCAATGCCCCTCCTGACCCATCATCGTTAGTGTCCTACTCATGCATTCAGTGGTGTTGTGCTGGTGGTGCTGCTGCCCCTGCTGTTGGTGCTGGTGTCCCCTTCGCAGACATCCTCTTGCATTGGTGTTATCTGGCCTGTACTTGTCATGGTTGTCATTGCTCAGTGGGGGTGGTAGGGCATGTGGTTGGTCCTGTTGGTGTAAAATAGATGTTATTAAAATAAAAATGTATGAAAAAGAAATAAAGGGAGGGCTCACCCCCATCCTTGCCTGCTTCCCTCACATCTCATGCATTGGTTGTGGTCATTGTTGGTGTTGTCATCATCATCGCCAATGGTGAAAGGTGGTCATTGTTAGCAGGTTCACCTGGGTCCAGAGGTGGTGGTGGTTGTGGTGATCCATCATCCTTTCAGCCCTCATGTCCCCATCCCCATTCCATCATCCCTCATTGTTGGCTGCTAGCACCCATGATCCACCCTGTGAGCAGTGGCTCACCAAGCTGGGGGTGGGTGCTGGGTGTTGTTCCCTGGCATTGGACTCACTGGCTCACAGCTGTGGTAGGGGTGCCCATTGTGCTGTCATCCTATCGTTGTCTGTCATTGTGCTATTGTTGCCTGTTGTTGTCCTGTTATTCACCCTGCAAACAGTGGCTCACAGCAGTGGCATAGGTGTACTGTCTTGGTGATGGCTCATTGGTATAGCAGAGTTAGAACCTAAAAAAAAACATTAATTAGTTGAAAAAAAGAGAAAAGAACAGGAAAAAAGCTACCTGGGGCCCAATGTTGTTCATTTGCAGCCGTTTTTTGGCATTATCCAATGTGGGAGTGGGCATGGCAGTGGCAGTGGTGGTGGTTGACAGAGTAGAGAAGGTGGGTGAGAGGTGAGTGGGACAGGGAAGGAGGCAGCATTGTCAAGGTTGATGGGTGATGTTGATGTTCAACATTTGTCATGTGATGTATTGAGGGTAGGCTGAAATGACTTGCAGCAACTAAACAATTACTTATGGGGATGGCTGTGGAACACCGTACCCATAACCACAGGTTTATGGGTACTGAACTACCAGTCAGGTGAGTGATCATATGACCTTGTTGATCAATGTTCTGCTATACTACGCCCCTCCCCCACTGCAAACACAAGCGGAGGAGGTTTTCTTGTTCATTATTTCTCAGCTTGTTCTGGGTGACAACCACCACTACCACCCCACCCTTGCTGCAAATGCAAGCAGGGGGTTTGTTGTTGTTCTCAGTGGCTACAGGCACCACACCCCCTTGCTTGCTCTGCACACATGAGTGGGGGGTTTCTTGTTTATTCTCAGTGACTACAGGCACCACACCCCATCACTCACTCTGCAAACACAAGTGGGGGGGGGTTTCTTGTTTATTCTCAGCAACTACAGCACCACCCCCTCCCTTGCTCCAAACACGAGAGAGGGGGTTCTCATTTATCTTGCTCTGGGCAACCCCCTCGCTGCAAATGCGAGTGGTGGGGTTTTTTCATTCCGTTCTCAGCAAGTGCAGGCACCACCACCCCCCTCCCTCGCTTCAAATGCCAGCTGGAGGGGGCTATCTTTTGGTTGCAGGCAACAACGATGATGACTCTGTCTAATGCGAGTTGGAGGGGGCTATCTTTTGGTTCTAGGCAATGACAATGATGGCTCCCCCCCCCTTGCTTCAAACATGAGAGGGGGGTTTTCTCATTATAGATATTAATTTAGTGTAATTAGTTTATTATAATATATATTGTTGTTGAAACTCATGAATAACTATGGGTAACCTGTGGAAATCTGTGGTACTAACACCATACCCCCTACCTGTGTGGGTAGGGTGTTCATCAGTATGGGTATCTGAGGAAAATTTACCTGAGGGTTACCCCTGGCATTCCCTATGAATCATATTCCTGCAGTGTGAGATTTATCCTCTTAGTCTGACTGAAAAAAAAATACCTGCCAGTGGAAGTCATCTATTTGAGTTATGAAAACCCACCTAGTAATTCATCCTCTAATGGTATGAAAGAACATCCCCTTTATTTCAGCCACTCATGGTATGTTATTCCACCACACCAACTTGGCATAAAAGGTAGAAATATACTGTATATGAAATTAATACCTGAAGTGTTTGGAACATTGCAGGTGAAAAGTCATCCCAAATTCATTCACCCTTAATTCATCCATATATATTATGAAACTTGGGGGTGAGGGCCAGTACTGGCAGGTACGAGTCCTTAATTTTTTTTTATGTTATTAAATATAAAATTAATTGTTTTTCATTAAAATAATAGTTATACATAAGCTAAAACTATCTACAATACTTACTTCTTGGCATATATTGCCAGCACTGCATGCTTGTTGTTACAAGTCATAAATGTCTTGTCAGTGAAATCTGTTATATGACCTACTTTGTCACATTTGCTTCTTGTTGTTATGCCATCATGAAACCAGACATTTTTGTCTGATATAATTCTACAAGTAAAGTGAAAGTTTCCAGAATAAACAATACCTTTCAAGGGAAGCATGGTATCTTTATTATTAGCACCTTTCACCCAAACACTTTTGCTTATTGCTATTCCAGTGACATTCAAACTAAACATAAGTAGCTCTGGAGTGACTGCAAAGTTGCGAATAATATGTTGTTTAGATTGACATTCACAACAATTGTCTGTAGTTTCATTTTGCCAGTTCTGAAACCAACCATTAATAGATTTCAAGTTACTGCTTATTATATGCATGAAATTTTCTGGAGGTTTAAGGTTTTCTTGCTGGTTGCATGTTGTACACTGAAGTTTGGCATAGCATGGAGATTCATCTCTAATCATCAACTGTCTTGCAAATTCAGCTACATTTGTACCAACTTGTCCATAGGGAAATAATATATTGTCTTTGTCATGCAACAATTTTCTAACATCATTTCTGGCAGCCTCCAAAGATTTTTTACCCTGAAGAATTTCTCTGTAGTTGTAGGCAAGTCTTTCTAATGGAGTACTTAACCAGCAAAACTATTTTGTCCATTTTTTGGGATTCTGGATCCATACATCACACAGAATAGAGAATATAGCATCATATGCACAACTATAATTTTCTGAATCCCACATAATACACACTGGAGTATCTTGTGCTGGAATAAATGTCAATTTCTTTTTCTTTTTCTTAGAGCATTCATTTATCAGCTCCTCATCAGCTTTCCACTTTGTACCAGTAATCTGAGTAGTATTTTGTATTGGTGCTGTACCTTTAGCCACAACAAATGTATGTGTACTGAAATCCTTTCTGGTTGATTGAAACTTTGGATTTTCATTGTGTTCAAGCATGTTCCCATTCTCTTTTTTCTTATTTTTAATAATCTGCCAAGGACTATCTGTAATAATATTATGTAAATCCATAGGGTCTGCTGAAGTCCACTTCAATTGTTTTGATACATTGGCAGGTACATATTCAGTTCCCTTATATAATTGAAACTGATGAATATGAGCATTATGCAAATTGCCATTGATATTGCTGGGTAAGGTATCTTCATATGACAATCTAGTTATTTCATCTAGAAGTTCAAGCTCTCTAAACTCTTGTCGAAGATATCCTGATGCTCCACACATGATTTTATGTGGATTGAAACCTTGCACAATTACAGTCCCTTTTGCAGTTGAACCTCTGGATAAACATGTGTAATAGGACATATGATCATGACAACTGCTCAAATCAAC
>QLOK01005152.1:2841-13198 GCA_003313805.1 Tricholoma flavovirens
GATAGAGAACACCTCAACATAATTGGAGCAGAGGTTTAGCCATGAACAAGCAATTGAAGAAACAGATATATGTGGCACATATTTAATAGAATATTGATAACAAGAGGTTATACCATATTTGTTAAACAAGCAGCCATTGCTCCCCAAATGTATTGGCTCAGCAGATGATGCATCACAAGATACAGAGGTACAATTATAGCATTGCAACTTCAGTGAGTCAGATATGTATGTTAATAAAATATACATTGGCATAGTAAATAGGCAACAAATATGAATTGAGGTTTGGAATGAGTTCTTTATAAAGAACACCCCATAAGGGGATTGTCAAATCACCCACACTGGGGGTATCCACATAAGGTGGATGCAAGATGCCCACATTGGGGGAGCCCACATGGGGGGCTAGGTAGATGCCCTCATTGGAGAAAGGGTCTATGTAAATTTCACCAACAGAAGCACTCGCATGGGAGGGAATACTCCCATTATGCTGGATATTTGCTGGAAAAATCGGTTGTAAACATCAAGGCGTCAACATTATAACAATCAGCTATTCATACCATATGATAGGTTGGAAGCAAGAACAGGTCCCTTCCCTGAATCACTTGCACTCGCAAAGGTAGTGTGGGGCCTACTATGAGTCATGCGAGTGAGACAAGAACTGTCAAAATGATCTGAGCAAGCATCCTGTCACATTCAGTTTGATTCTTGGAATGAGTATATCGGAGCATACCGTATGATAAGAAAGACTGTGGACCTGGGTGGCCTGTGCCATTGAGTGGATGTGAGCTGGGCACCAGATTATCACCTAATTACAGATTAAAGTCCTGGAAGGAAAGCCAGAACACTACGACATACCATTTGATGTGACAGCAATCAGGTTCAGGCAGAAAATCGCTAGGATGGAGAGATGTTTGAATGCTTGCAACATGGTGGTTCGAGATTGAAAAAAAAAACTGCCATCAAAGTCGCACCACCTGTCAAGGACGGATTTCAAACGGAAACTTCTGAGAAACTTTCATGTGATTCAATGCAACAAAAATTGTATTTGCATTTGAGCTAATGGTACTCAACAAAGTAATATAGATAGATGTAAAATAAGCTACTGTATCCACATTTTGTCCCATAGCACAGATTCATGATGAGAATGACAAAATTTTTTTTTTTTTGTGAAAGTACGCAAACTGGCTAACTGGATGATAAAGAAGAATTAAGGTGTCATGGGGCTGCAATGGATACTGGCAACTTGAGACACAGCCATAACAACCAATAAAGCTAGTATTGGCAGAAAGATCTGGTCCAATAACCACCATGCGCTGGCCCAGCACTGTATGGACCG
Source organism: Tricholoma flavovirens (assembly GCA_003313805.1). NCBI lineage: Eukaryota > Fungi > Basidiomycota > Agaricomycetes > Agaricales > Tricholomataceae > Tricholoma > Tricholoma flavovirens. The sequence continues at coordinate 4,175 of QLOK01005152.1, forward strand.
GCTGAGCATCTGAAGCCTTTACCGCACCTTCCCTCTCAGTAGTCGTTTCTGGTAGGATGTACTTCAGGGGAAATTTGACCTGGGTCGCCATGATCCCCAGTTTGACCATCACAGAACAATCCAATCCTTTCCGTGGATGGTTGAGCACTAACACACCCTGACAACCTTCATACTTTCCCCCTCGATAGTAGATGCCTTCCTTGGTGCCCTGAATGACAACATGGTCATCATTTCATTGTCCACCATCCCTGTCGTCCGTCATAGCCCATCTCCATCGTTCCATTCCCATTCCTGTTGGCCATTACCCTCCCATCTGCTTGCGAACAAGGGCTCTTGATGGTAGCACAGAGTGGAGTGCCGGGGCTGGGCGTAGAGTGTCGTTACACCATTAAGGCGGCCGTTCTGTGCCAGAACAACATCAAACAAGGTCCTGTAAAGGACATTGTCAGTAAACAATGGACAATGCCTCTGACATTGTCCCTATATGCCCATGTGAAGGACTTACCTGTCTAATGAGACCCTGCACGTCCCATGCCTATATCGTTGATTCGCCAGCAGTTCTCCCAAGAGTCAGATGGTCCCCGCATTCTTGAAGTGTTGAGACTGACCTAATAAGATATTTGTTGGTGTCATATGTGGGCAGAGGTAAAACCTCATACTTACCTGGTAGGAGTCGAGTCACCCCTGTCGTCTTGATGTGTCAAGACAGCACGATCATGACACCGTATGCAGAGAACATTTGACTCTGAATATTATCACTAAAACAAAGTCAAAACTTAATTACTGTATAGTATGAACCAAGTCGAGACCTCAGGCCTACCTGGTACCAAGTCTGAGATAGGCGTCGTAAGTCATGGTGGCATTGTAGTTGGTGATGTGACTGAATGTGACAATTACCTTTTTCGTTCAAAATCCGCGTGTCGGTAAAACCCGCTGGATTTGAAATATTTAGTAGGCTGACTTCAAAATGTAAGCCCATCTCCCACCAGAATTATAAACTCCGATGTCTGCCGAGGAGCCGCCTCACTTACATTTTCACTTTGGATTGCTGGACGTTCACCTTAAAAGAACGAGTCCTCGTACCTCGGACTCGTAACATCAGGTTTTCAAGATTGCGAAAGGCAAACATTCTAATTGAGATTTCACCACCTCGAAATATTAAATTTCAAATTTTGTGAAAGGCAGTGCCCACTAGTGCCCGCCCATGCCCATGGGATGGGCAGTTGTGGGAACTGTATTATTATTTAGATTTAAAATTTCTGTCTGACCCATCTCAATCGCAGAATGATAGTAACTCTCGTCGGAAATATATTCCCGCATTTTCTTTGTTTCTGGCTTGTTTCATCAAATTTTCTTGTAAGACGACATCGTCTCAGATTCCCTACTTGCAATCCTCGTTCTTCAACCCCTCATGTTGGGCAATTGTTGCAAACTCTCACATGTGAACGACGACCGGCGGCGAGGACGACTGTAGGTTTTACTCTTAACGTTCTCTGCCAACTTCTCATTCACCCCACCTTCCATTTGCCATCCTTCACTACCAACGTCTCCCCGTAAGACCCACCCACTCCACGTTACGTCCCTCGCACAGAGGTCGTCCACGAGACGGTAGCAACAAATGTTCGACTATCCGAGACCCAGCCCGCCCATGAGCAAAATGTGAGACCGGAGAGAGTGGCGGGCACGTCAGGTTCAGCCATAGTTATACCTCCATCGCGTACGAATGCAGACACTGCAGAAACTCGGTGTGTATTGTCCCTTCTTGCCGTCCACCCACACCCATTGCTAACACCATCCACTTGTTATCTAGACAGAGCTTATAAAGCCAGGCATACGGCATACACACCATGAACAAGCTTGTGGCCATCCCATCCACGTTGAGCAGCTGGACAACTGCAGCACCACGAGCGCGTGTCTTGGCTGGCCCTGCGCGACAGGTGGAATCGACGCAGGCTCAAATGATGTGACAGTGACTTTGAGGGTTGGCGTTGGGCTCCGAGTCCACCAGGAAGGGGTGGCGGATAGTGCCCAGAGGAGGAGAGCAAACTTTGCGAATTAGAGTCTGATGCTTGTAGAGATTGGAGGAGCACTGCACGGGAAGCGCGATGACACGGGATCGGCCAGCCTGACGAGTAGTAACATCTGTTAATAGGAATTAATGCAGAATCGAATCATAAGTTGCGAGATAGAATGACAAATCCATGGATTTCTTCTGATTTCCTGTGAAACTTCCCAATGTACTAATATATATGCTTGCCGTCAGTCTTTTTTTTTTCTTTCGTTTTTATACTTACAATTTTTGGACAAAGTGAAAACATTGCATAGGTGAGTACAGGTGGTAAGACCGACATCGCAAAAGGGTGGTTCAAACAGTAATCTCGGCGAGGTCGAAGAAATCGACGCATGGGAAGGTGTCCAGGATGGAAGGCTAGTACACGCCGTTGAAGGGCTTGAACTTGCAGATAGATGGATAGATAGATAGATAGATTACCCGCCGCGGTCCCGAAATTGGAACAAGCAGGGCCCGTACTATACTATCATAGCAACGTTAGACACCGAGAGTTGCATGCATGTACGTATCCTTTGCCATGAGTATCCGCCGTAAACGCGATCTCGACCGGTGGTCTCCTTCCTCCAGCACCGCCTTGCGCTTCTCCCCCGCCCGCGTCGGATCCGAACGCAATCTCAGTCGATGCAAAACCCAGATCCAGCACCACATATGTCCCCTCCTTGCCCTTGTCCTCCCTGTCGTCTTGTCCTTCCCGTTGTCTTGTTCTTCTCGTTGTCTTGTCCTGCCCAACCTGACCAACACAGCCTTCCTGGGTACCAGCGGGAACACCCACTCATGCCGCAGCCGCTCCTCCACCGCCTTCAGGATACCCCCTGCATTGGGCGTGCACTTCTTTCGGCTCCCTCGGCAGCATCGATACTGCTTCCTCTAGCAGGACGTCGAGGCTACACGCAGCCGCAAGTAGGGAACGCACACCGAAAGCCCAGCTTGTGTTTGGTGAGAGACCTCCCACTCGAACGCGGGCGAGGGGCGGCAGTTGTTGAATTTGTAGATGTTGAGACGCGAGCCTGTGAAGCCGGCGTCGATCATGAGCGTGCTGGATGAGCGGGGTGTCAGTGGAGTGCGGATGTATGCAGCAGGCAGTGGTTTTTAGAGGGGTTGTTATCGGCTTCGAAGGAGGCTGGGTATCCATGGGTGTCAGTATTACACTTGGGCTTGAGGACGATGGCAGGTTCGCGGTCCTGGTTGTGGAACGGTGGCTGCGTCAGAGTGGTGGTGTTTTGTTGCAGATGATGAGTTGTCGACACGACACCACAGCACATGTGAAACATTGGGGCAGTACCTCATCACACCCGTTGCAGGACTCGACCAAGGACAACCTAAAGTCAACGTCAGCGGGTTCCCTGTGAATAACCGACCTCGACCCAGTGACCGATCACGTCATCAATGTAAGGCTGTGACGGCCGTCGGCGTGCGATCGACTGTCTGGTTCTGAGGACTGGTGAGAATTTGGGAAGCGAGAGCTCGAATACTCACATTTGAAGGGGCAGCAGCAAGAACGAGCTTTACATGCCTTGCCTGAAAAGGGATCCCCGAAAGGGTCGGCAGACGACCGTTAATCGTTCGTATGTGAGCTGGATAGCCGACTGCTCGGGAATACGCTGTTGGAGTGAGTGGTTGAACACACAATGTGCGAGAAAGTTAGGCTTACTCATCATATTCTATATTTGGATACTGTCCCAGGAAGTATTAGTCAGCTAACCATAGGAGGGCTCCTCCGCCCCAGTTCATTGTCCTGTCACTTGCGTGCAATTGCTGTCAAGCTATCGCGCGATCTATTGGCCGAAGTGAAGTGCAGCGCTGTACCAGCGGCCGATGTGTAGTTCTGTGGGTTGTATATGTATGACCGAGAAGGCTGCTGCCGTAGCCGTCAACTCAAAACCTTGCTTTAGGTGCAGCACAACCACCTTCAACTGCCTGGCATTTTCGCTTCAATACGAGGTTTCCGTTGTAGAAATCAGCTATATAAATGACAAGATATCGGACGCAAAGTCAGGCAGCACAATTTTAAATGGGACTTGTCGCCAAACTCCGCTCCTCGTGGCCCGGGGGAGGTATATCGCACAGGACAGCGTCATTTGCCAATATATGATAGGGAAACAGATTATATGCGCCAACGTTCGTAATGAAGTTGCGACGCTGGAGGTAAGCGATTTTTGTTTGTCAGTGTTAGGATTTGAAAGCGCGGCTTCCAGCAAGGTGGCCTCGTTCATATTCAACAAGCTATACATGATGTGACTTTATCTTTTACTGACACTTCTCTTTCAGCAATGCGGCTTAGCCATGGTCGTCTTCGGCCGGGAATATGCTGCATCATCATGTCATCCGGTTCAAGAGATATTCAATGTTCGTTCGTTCCTCTCTCTGAACTCCAGCCTCTATCGGAGTCTACCGCTCCACAACTGACTCAGATCGATAGATCCTTGTGCAGCACGTAACCGCCTTTGCTGTGATGGGATTTCCCCTTTACCAGAAGGCCTGTTTCTGAGATCAGACACATGCGCTCGTCTCAACCGCTCTTGTCCCATGCCTTTTGAGTCCAGCTGAGGTTGATTTTTGAACTCATGGAGCACACATCCTCATCCCATGTCTCGTTGTAGGTGGTCAACGCTTTTTGTATCAATTTTCTGGCACGCTGCAACGTCTCCGACACCCATGGACTCCCAGCTGCCTTCAAAGCCGACACTAACCCCCCTAAAAACCACCGCACACATCCGCACGCCGCTGACACCCTGCCCATCCAATATGCGCTCATGATCGAGGCCAGCTCAACAGGCTCGCGTATCAACATCTACAAATTCAACAACTGCCGTCCTTGCCTGCGTTCGAGTGGGAGGGTCTTTCAGCGTACAAGGTTCCCCACTGCGCGCAGCCTCGACGTTCTGCTAGAGGAAGCAGTATCGGTGCTGCCGAGGGAGCTGAAGGAAGTGCACGCCCAATGCATGGGATATCCTAAAGGCGGTGGAGGAGCGGCTGCGGCATGAGTGGGTGTTCCGGCTGGTACCCGGGAAGGCTGTGTTGGTCAGGTTGGGCAGGACGAGACGACGGGAAGGACGAGACGATGGGAAGGATGAGACGACGGGAAGGATGAGACGACGGAATATACCAGGTCTGATACCTTTGACACATGTAGACCTAGAAAGAGAGAGAGAGCACAGTCAATAAACAAACAACATGGATATGAGCAGGGAACGTAGCGGGTATGCCCCGTCCTCATAAGTTTTCGCCACAGACTAGGACGATACCCGCAGATTACTCGTATAAAGTGCCCATATAATTAGTATCATCTGAGCAACGTGCGGCTGTTCTATCATTCTACGATTGGTCAGACAGAAATTAATACTACAGTTCCCACAACTACTGTTGCAACTGGCTAAGCTGGTCAATTTTAAGATAATTGCGATAGAGCCTCAAATAAATTATCTAATATTCTGAAAATATTTGATTGGGTAGACATCCCAGAGAGCCGGGGGGTCCTCTGCCAACACTAAGCAATCCGTGTAGCTGGGGTTGAGATATTGACCGTCTCCCAAAACAGCTCCAAATTTGAGCCGTTTTAGGAGCCGGTCATTATCTCTTCAAAAGCTAACTGTATCACTTAGCGTTGGCAGAGGACACCCCGGCTCTCGGAGGCATCTACCCCGTCAAATATTTTCAGAATTTTAGTTAATTTATTTGAGGCTCTATCACAATTTTCTTAAAATTGACCAGCTTAGCTGTTTGCAACACTACCCACAACTGCCCACAAGATGGGCACGTGTTGCCCACTTGCAGTGGGCATGCGTGGGCACTGCCTTTCACAAATTTGAAATTTAATATTTCTAGGTGGTGAAATCTCTATTAGAATGTGATCTTGAAAACCTGATGTGAAATTATTACTTTCACTATACCAATCACAGGGTTGAAAGCTAGCCTTTCTGAAACCATTTCTGCAGATTGAAAGCCAGCCTTTCTGCTCCCAGAATGTTAAACTGAACAGCTGCTGAAAGGCTTGTTGAAAGTCTTTGTGAAAGTCACACTTTCACACAGACTTTGACCAACCAGAAAGAAATTCTTTTACAGATCAGAAAGCATGACCAGAAAAGAAAACTTTCTGATCTAATTTCTGAAGGCCTTTCAGGCAATTGATAAGTTAAACATTGCCTTACAGAAATACTTCCAGTATCTACACTGAAATGTTATGAGAAATTTAACCAGAAATATTTATTTTCAAAGTATATTTCTAATGGGTAATTTTTTGAATTTCTGTTTGTAGAAATTTAGTCTCAAATATGATATTTCACAAAGAATTTCTAACTATATTTCAGAAAGGAGAAATTATGAGGCTGGCCTTGTGTGTGTGGGTAGGGTGTTCATGGGTATGGATATCTGAGGAAAGTTTACCTGAGGGTTACCCCTGGCATTCCCTATAAATCATATTCCTGCAGTGTGAAATTTATCCTCTTAGTCTGTGTCAGGGCAACACCAAATCCACACTAGGATCTTTGGGTGGGCTCTACAAGAAGATGCGACAAAGATAGAAAGGGGGATCAAAATTTGATGTGATGTGATAATAATAGAATGGTTGGTTGACGAAGGCATTTCCACACACAATGTGATGGTGGGAATCCTAAGAGAACACAACTGATGTGTCTCGTAGTATTTATTGGTTTATATACTAAGTTACAATTGTTGTACAATATTTGAATACTGTTCTACAACGCAAGCATACAGTTGCATACATATTCTAAATATAGGGCACATGAGAATTATCCGTCTCACGGTCGCGTTCCTTGATAATTTTAATGTTTTATGGTGTAATACTACTGCAAAAAATAAGAGAAATCATAGTAGGTAACTGTACATGTTTCCTAACATTACCCCCTTTTTATTCTTTGACTTCGAGGCAAGAGATCATGTGATAATCAGGTGCCATGAAATTGTGATATGGTCGGAATTCCAAATTTTCGTACTCCACTCGTGCTATCCTTCATGGTGCATTAGGATATTTATTGTAAAAATCATGTATAGTGTCTCGTGCATTTCTACAATCATCCTCATGTTCCCAGGAGTTATTTTCATCTGTATAGCCTTCCCATTTTACCAAGAATTTGAGTTTGTTACAACACAGCTGTGAATTGAGAAATTCTTCGACTATAAATTCAGGTTCACCTTCAACTTCAATAAGTGGTTGTGGAGTAATTTGTTGTCCTGGTATAATAGGTGGTTTGTAGGGTCGTAAGCGAGAGACATTAACTGGCGCATCAATTTTGAACGATGACAGCAATTTTTGCTCTACTGCATTAGGCTGCCACCATCTCAATTTGTACATTTTGCATCCGCTGTACAAAATCCTCCACCGCTTGTACTTTCACATTCCTTCTCAGGTCAAATCCCATATGAGGGTTATACCCATAATTAGCATGAAAGGGTGTTACCCAAGTAGACAACTGGAATTTATTATTGTACAAGAATTCAGCAATTGCCAGCCACTCATGGCCAATCAGTTTGGTGATGATTGACAAACAACCTCAAATGTTGTTCTAACTCCTGATTCATTCGCTCTGTCTGCCCATCGGTTTGGGGATGATATGCCATAGATAATTTAGTTTGAATACCCAAGGTTTTATTTAGTTCCTTCATGAATGTGGCTGCAAATTGGGGTCTGCAATTGGAAATAACAGTATTTGGTAATCCATGTAATTTCCATACATGATCACAATATAGGCATGCCAAGCCTAAGTAACTTGTTTCCTGGGTTGTAGGAATAATATGGACTTGTTTGGTGAAGCAATCACATATGACTAAAATAGAATCGTAGCCTTGTGCCTTGGGAAATCCAGTAATGAAATCTACCAAGATATTGATCCAGGGTCCTGTTGGGATCAGATTTGGCATTAATTTCCCAGCTGGCATTTCCGGATAGGATTTGCCACATTGACAAGTATCACAACCCTCCACATAACTCTGTACAAATTTAGAAATTCCTGGCCACCAATAATTCCTCATCACTAACTCCAGGGTTTTCCATCTGCCTGGGTGTCTGGATATGGAAGTATTATGATGTAATCAGACAATTTCCTTTTGCAACTCAATGTCCTTTGGCACATACACCTTTCCTCTGAACAATATTAACCCTTGTTCTTCACACCACTCTTCTACTTTAATAGTCTTCTTCTTCTCCCCTTTCATCTCTTTTACAGCCTTTATTACTTCCTCATCCATATCAGTACAGTTCTGAATTTTAGATAGCATTTCTTTTTCGGAACCATCTATTAATAGATGACATTGGTGCATCGTGCATATATGGAAATATTCAGGCTGCAACAAGGTAATATCCTTGTTATCATTCTCCACCCCCTTTTTATGATCAGGTCTCTGTGATAATGTGTCAGCGTTTTTCATCAAGCTTCCTGGTTTGTGAATTAAGTGGAAATTGAAGTGTGATAAAAAGAATGCCCAACGCACTTGTCAGTGATTTAATTTTTTGGCAGACATGAAGTATTGGAGATTCAAGTGATCCATCCAAATTTCCAATTCGTGTTTTTCCCCTTCCAAATAATGTCTCCATGCCTCCAATGCTCAGATTATTCCCAACATCTCTTTATCATGGACATCATAATTTCTTCCTACATCATTCAACCCCTTAGATAGAAATGCACACAGATGCCATTTCTCATCTTCACATAGCATAGATAATACTGTGCCGGTAGCATAATCAGACACATCAGATTCTACCCTCAGCGGTCAGGTAAAATCTACTGGTACTAATATGGGACCTTCCACAAATTTCCTCTTCAATTCCTTGAATGTTCGCTGCTGAAGTTCTCCCCATTTCCAGACTACTCCATTTCTGGTAAGATTGTGTAATGGCGCGGTGACTTGGAAAAATTATGTACAAAGTGTTGATAGAAGTTCATGAGACCTAAGAACACTTGTACATCTTTGACCCATTCAGGAACAGGCCATGATGT
>QLOK01005164.1:0-10172 GCA_003313805.1 Tricholoma flavovirens
TGGTGATGGTTTCAATGAGGACTCCTAGGGACAAGTGGAAAGTTCAAGTTCAGGCTTGAACGCGTCAGGACATGATCGTCACGCTACACATGACTAGTGACGAGTGACAGGCTGTCACGGTTGATTCCGCCGACAAGCAATACTTAAAGGCGCTCACCACCTTCTCGACGCCACAGCTGCAATACTACCACTGAGATTGTTTCGCAGCTGTATTGATAAAGCGAGCATGTAAAATACAGCCCTTCTAGAGAAGGATATGGACTGGTAAACGAACTTATTTGGAGCCCTGCTATCGCAGACGCATCACACGATTAATCTCTTCCCGTTAGCACCGTGCAGTTCACATCACATTTTCAGCGGTGACAGTGAGGTGTATGGTTCGTTACAGTTGTCGCCTGACAACCGCGTGAGTTATATACTTTAGAGTTGTCTTTATCCAGCCTCACCCCTTGTACAGTCATTAGGCGCATGGGGATTACTTCTGACGCCGAGCGCACTCAGTAAAGTCAAATCTTGGTTGGATCCCAACGTGCATACACAATGACGAAGAATCCGATTTAAAGCGCGCGAAGCATCAAATTCCAAGAATACTCAGAGCGCCTGACATCATGGAGCGATCTGGGAGAGTCTGGGAGCTGGGGAGAAAAGCTATATGGGTGGCGCCCGCCTGTCGACTGTGGGGGGTTTCTTGAACATGATGGCTTCGATTTGATCCCCAGGCCCTACTTAGCTGTGGTGGCATGACAAGGGCAAGCCAGCCTCAGCTTGAGTTTGTCACTTGTGCTCTCGCAGGAGTCGAGCTAGATAGACTAATCATTTGCAGAAGTGTCCACGATTGCTCAATGACTTGTCCGCACAACGGGCTTTCTAGGCGTCACCCAATTCAAGACTTTTGTTTTACACATCTTCGGCCGGCCTGTCAGTCACATGTATCCTGATGAACACGGGACGCCTGATAACGACATGTGTCCCGCGTTGAAGATCTCGATTCCAAGTCTACCTATCTCACCGGAGTTCGTTTTTCGTTCCGCAGCCTCTAAAGAACCGACCGCGATGGTACTCTGTAGACTGCGATGGTACTCTTGTGTAGACTTAAAAGTGCGGAGCGCACTCTCCAACTGGATGTTGCTACTTAATTCACCCTAGCCCCCCACCTTGGTGGAGGATCTCACCCCAGGTCTTGGCCTTGACTGACGTCGGACGTTATACACTGATAAACGGCGAATCTACCCTTTTCTCCTTTTGCCATTGTTGGATTGGAGTATGGACTGTTTATTCCTTGAGAAGTTGGTTATCAGCTGGTATACTTATCTTTGTTACGTACAGGATTGGTCTGCTTAAACCTGAATTGGAATGCTCAAGTTCTGTGTTGACCATTCCGATATCGCCTTCTAGAACATGCCGAGACTCTTTCATTACATTTTGCCCCACACATAACTTTGGAACAGAACGACCCGAAGGAACAAACATGTTGCAAATGACCTGTAAAATTTACGACGAAACCGGAACGCTCCATGCGTTATTCTGGAGCTGCTGTACCAAACCCCATTCCCACTTTAATCAAGTATTTTCGGCCTCATGGCCCAGCTAACCTTAACCCTGTTTTACTTCCATTAAAAAATGTACACAAGCCAACCCCGCATACGCTGACCGGCGTAAACACTAATGTGCTTGCCGTTGCCGATCATTGAATCTGTTTTTCTCTTTGTTGACAAGCATTCGAAGGTCGAGAACAGCAAGCGACGAAAATGACCGCGGCAGGCACCGCACTCACCATTGGAGATATGGGCACCTTACATCTTCTGAACAGTTTTCGCAGAAATGTTAACCTCCCTTACTGACATCCCTCAAAGATCAGGTAATGTAGAATGAAATATTAACCAACCATACACAAGATCCAAATAAAATAAACCACCATACTATATCACCTCCTCCATATCATCACTATTCTCCTCTTCCTCCAGTTGTTGTGCTGCACCCGTCGCTACGGCAATAGTGTCCACCGTGGGTGATGGCAGATCACTCACACAAGCTGGAGGCTCCATGCCCACTGGCACAGCGCTATCATCCTCATCTGCATGTGCAATTTCTGCCAGCTGTGCAGCCAACAAGGCCAGCATCCCCTGCAATTCCGCGCGGTGGCTACCATCCGGCATGTCTGTCGTTGTCCGTGGCACTCCTACAGGATGTGTAAGGGCCAGGGTCTCCGGAATAGTACTGGCAGATGACTTTTCCTCATCCGGCATTTTGAACAGTCCACCCAAGTTGATGGCCTGGAGTATGTGCTGCGCGGCTTCGTACGCGTTTGCCGGAGTGTCAGTTTGCGTGTGCGAGGGTTGTGTCTCGAAGGTAGAAGGGAATGATTGTGGTGGATTCCCTGGTAAAGGGGGGTACAAAAACCCGAAAGGTAGCTGCTGATTGGATTGGGGAGGTTGGGCTGAGGTGCCGAAGGAGGGTTTTGATTGATGTACGAGCGGGGCGTGGGTGAAGGGGGAGGATTGTGGTGTTGAGTTAATACCTGCTGCCGTTTGACTTTGTGTATGAGTCTGTGGACGACGTGTTGTTCTGCGTGAAGTCTAGAACGAAGGGAGTTAATGGTTTAAAGTATGCAAGCAAGAAAGAAATTACATTGCCTCCTTCCCATGTAGCGTTGAGCCGGTATTTGCCAGTTCTGTTCTTCTCAAATCTGCCTCGTTTGAAAGCCTTCTGCAGAGCTTGACTCGCCGACGGCCGAAAATTGGATTGCAAGGGATATCTGGACGCCATCCACGTGAACAGTTCCTTTGGCGCGCAGCCCTCGGAGTCTGCACATTCAGTGAGCGCTTCAACAATCATCTCTTCGTAACTGGGCAGGTCATCTGCAGACGGCTGTTCTCGGAATGCGTCCTGCACTTGGGAAGGGCTGGCGAACGCCGGGTTGGGCTGCGAGGAAGGAGCTGGTGGCGGATGTTGGGAAGGAAATTGCTGATACGGATATGGATGATAGGGCGGGAGTGCGGTATGCAGATGTCCGTAGTACGAGGCCTGTGGATAGGCTGTCTGGGGTTGCGGGAAGCCATAGGGATGGAGAGGATAGGGAGGCTGCGGAGTTGGGGTTTGCGAAGTTACTTGACCAAGGGGAGGTTGCGACGGAGGAGATAAAGACTTGTCGGGCGGCTGAGGATCGTCTAGCTTCGCCATCTGCTTGTCGGGTGCAGAATCCACATTCAAAGAGCCCATGGTGGGAGGGGCATCTAGTTTAGAGCTCTCCCCAGAAGAAGGTGGGTGAGTGTTCCGCAATGATACTATTGCAGCACTAATGTCGAGGGGCCATATTGTGCTTTTTACGTATGGAGGAACGTGTATGTCGAATGTCAAGCATATTTCGATGATTTGCTGAGGGGGTAATAGGGCGAGATATTGTTTCTTAAGCTCATGGTCTTGAGCAACTGGATAGGGGGTCAGGAGAGATTTAGTAGAGTGAGTGAAACGAACCGGGTGGATAATACGGAAACTGATACGAATGATATCCAGCGTTGCCCGTCTGCATCGTTCCGGGATGCTGCACAGTTTTGACAAACAAGGTTCACAACTTTCAAACTCCTACACCCCGTCGTCAACTACAATGATCGGCATCTGTACGGCAGACGGGTTGCGTCGTTGTGCGGTTCGCGGGAACATTGACAGACGGAGCCATAAGTAGTTGAGCACATGGTATCAACAAGTTGAACAAGATTCGGCTGCAGCTGACCACGCACGCCTTAGACATGAGCCAACACGGAAGCATCCGACGGGAGAAGAACACACGGATGGTGGGAGCGTAACTTGGATCTGATATATTCTGAAACGGAAGGTGGGGCTTGATGGTGGAGCGCACAGGGCTCGCGATTAAACATAGTTTGATCCGGACATTCGTACGGCATGGCAAGTCACTGCGGCCCAGTCACTGCTGCCTTGATCAAGCAACTTCAAGTTGCTAATGCTGGACTCGGATAACCATCTCCTCTCATTTCAAGGTACATTGCACGTGTGCCATGGGTTCAACTCCCCAGGCACCCTTGAAATTTATTTTGACTGCCCCCCTTTAACCTATATCGGTGTAGCTACACGAATCTAGACGAGTATAGCAATCCTTGAAATCACATATTGCTTAAAAGCCAGCTAAAGTAGAGTGGTCATCCTCCAAGCCTGAATACAAACCACATTGCTTAACACACACCCAACATCTAACTTGAAGCCATGTTCACTGTCAGTCTTCAAATGTTGCGTTGTCGTTTTACCTTGCCCACTCACGGATCTTCCTTTGCTATAGGACATCCCCGTCAACAACGCTTGCGGCAGCAGTACCTGCAACTGCAACAGCTCGTGAGTAGTCAATCCCACCCACACTACTCGTTCAATCCCATCGGGTTGCTGACGTGTCTTCCATATAGCTGTGGCTGCTCGGCCAACAGCTGCAACTGCGGGTGAATCCACAACAATTTCTACAACAATTCGAGCGTTCGGGCATTACAGGAGATGCTAAGTCGGGGAGAAGAATGACACTATGTTTCGCGCTGAACTCTTTGTAAACTGTAAATCTGAATCTGTCTGATGGAAATAACTGTTATCTGTATTGCCGAGATTGAGGGTAAACAGTGCAAAAGCCCGAAACACGATTGCAGCAACCCTACATTATCAACGTCTTCCATAAACATGCCATTCAGATATGCAAGAACACCCATTCCTTGGTCAGCCTGGAGATGGAAACTACACCCTCCTTGTCCGCCGACGAAGGGTGAGGGTATAGAGTGACTAGGCCTCCTCTGGTGCCGGGTGGTTTGTCAGTTCCACTTATTGGATAGGCCGGAACTACAAAAGCACAATTATGCGATTCTAAAGTATTAAACGTCAGTTAACCTTAAATGAAAGCTGAAATCAAGCTTTACCCACATGTGCTAATCGGATGTCGAGCTCTGTTCCCACGACGTAGCTAGGGCGTTCATCAAATTACACACCCTCATCATCTACCGTGATGTTTCTTAATAGGGGGTCAAGCGACGCTAATTCATCCTTGATGCCATTCCGTGCAAAGGTATCAAGCTCCTTGAGCAGCAACGAGGTAATTTTCTGCGCAGCACGAAGAAAAAAGTTACGAGACATAAATTATCTTACACCAGGAAGCACCGCAAATAGACACACCTTAAATTTCCCATCAATCTTCAACACCATCTCACCTAGTGCTGGGGTCCACGTAGGGGTAGTGGTCCCCATGGCACCGCCATGCGTCATTGAACCTGCAGCTCCAGCCCCAGGATTTACGATGCCCCACAAGCTGCTGCTCATCTCTTCGCCGGATGCGTTCGCGGCGTGTGGTGAGACCAGGCTAGGATTCGAATGGGAATACCGATTCAAGTTGTGCCCAAGATGGTTCGCATTCTGGGGCGCATTGTCACTGGAGAAGAGGTAGGATACACCGGGGTGAGGAGAAAGGAGGCCGAGGGGTCCCATCATATGGGAGGACTGCACAAAAGGCGAGGGCCCAAATAGTTTGTATATCTTGTTGTAGACTTCAGATAGGACGTCGAGGAGGGAGAGGAGGGTTTGGTGGTAATCCAAGGGAAATGGCTGTTGGGGGGTTCAGGACCTAGAGAGGCACCAAAAGGGAAGAACAGACCACATGTAGAGCTACGAGGTATGATGTGTCAATATCGACGAAGGTGCTGGCGTATTCTGTGAAAGATCCACCACCAGTTCGTTTCGAATGCCTTGGCCTGAACAGCCGCTTTGGTGGTCGCTAAGGATTTGTTGAAAAATATGTGAATAGAGCGAAGGAGAACATACCATCTTGGACTTGTCACTATCGTCCTTGTTCTGATCGTACTCCGTAATTATGTTCATCAGGCCGCGAAGAAAGTCTTGTGGTTGGTTAAAGTCGAGTAGGTTGGATAGGGACATTCCAAGAATGGCGAAGCGGTAGGCTCTGCCTGGATCGTAAGCCAATTGTACCCTTACCGCGTAAACCTCCTTACCGCTTCTTCATCTCTGGATTGTTATTGTTGAACTCCTTGTCCAATTCCGCGCGTGATATCATAATCGTACGAAACCAGTAACTACGCCTGGTCAACCGGAACACGTCAAATGTCGAACCACGCCTCCTCAGAGGGAATTACAAACCCCTCATGGATGTTCCGAATATACGTCAACGTAATTATTCTCTTCTGCACTAAATCCCTCAGGTACTCGACCGACGTCCCTTGGCCCAATTGCGGACTGACTGTGCCACCTAAAGTAGCACTACCGGAGATCGTGTCGGATTGCGCATCCCACTCCCTGGTGAGAGGTGTGGATACAGTGGGTGTTCCTACGTTGAGCGCCGCAGCAAGGGACATTCCTGTGGTTGATGATACGCTCCCGGTGGAGATTGATATGGATGTGGGTGCAGACGTATTTGATTTACTAAATGTAGAGAGGAGGTTCTGTGCGGATGATTTCCTGCGCATGGCAGGACGAGGGGGCTGGTCTACAGAAAAGTGGGACATGATGCACTGCGAGCTGAAGTCGAGAACTTGCCTGAAATGATGATCAGGAAAGGTGGTGGATCGTGGTCACGTGGTTCGATAACATCTCTCTTTCAAACTACTCCATTGCCCTCTCTGTTTCGCTCTATGGACTTGAACGTCTTCTTCAAAGACAATTACTACAATATATTCGACACGAGTCCAGAAACACTCAGGGCAGGCTATGTTCGTGTTCACTCCATTCATCTTCAACCATCGTCCCTGATCGTGTTCACTTTTACAGCGCCCTCATTCCAAGTGGAGCTGGGAAGGGCAGCCAGTGGATACATTCGATAATTTTCTCGAGAAACTCAAAGTAATCCCCGTTATTCCAATAAACAAAATCAATGTCTTGACCAACTTCTTGACCAGCCTCTTGGCGCCGTCAAACACGCCGTCAAAACCGTTGACGTGAGACCATCGTCTCCTGAGGGTAGCGCTCTGGTCCTCGTTACCGGGACGCTCATGGTACGTCCATCTTTTCTTACCGTATGATGACGGTCCTCACTCTTTCTGTCCGCGTAAGCTTGCCGAGAGCACCCACGAAATGCCATTCAGCGAGGTGTTCCACATCTTCCCCGATGCAGCGGGCGGTGGCTTTTTCATGTATGTCCATCCAAACAGCATTGCTCCTTATCTTATTGTTTTTAACGTTCACCATTTAGAGAAAATGATATCTTCCGACTCAACCTGTAAGACTAACATTTTGGCTGTAGGAATAGAAGCGGGGATGGGGAGATCCGTTGATCAAGTTGCTATCGAACTTATTTCTGGAAGAGATAATTCAAGTGCGTTTTCTTATTCATGGTAATATTAGTCCTGCCATCGAAGCTCTGTCATTATCCTTCGACCGAGGGTACAGTCAGTTAGATTGCAATTCGCAATCATCATTATTGATTGACAACGATGAGCATTTACGTGCAATCTATCATGCCCCGAGAAAGAAGATCATTCCCCGCCTTAATAAAGTAGTAATCACCTGTGAAGGAATGACAAGAAAAATATCGGACACATATTTTCATCAGTCACAACAGGAACGCACCATAAACAGTTCCGGTGAATACGTTATTAGCAGGCTTGTTGACGGTCCCGTTAGCTAGAATACTTTGCCATGATGGATTCCACGCAAGCTTGGTGACATTGTTCAGAAGCTGGAATTGGAGTTAAATTTATTGCAGACAGCAAGCAGTAATGAACAACACACGTTAATACTACTATCCCAATACGTTCGGTAGGTTTCATAACTGGTCTCATGCTCTGAAAGTAGGAGGAGCGCAGTTGCGGCAATCGTTGCAGCAGCTGAATCTGCAGGAGCTGGGGCAGGGGCGTTGAAGTCCCTGTGTGAAGAATGTATCAGCGTACAAAGAGCAGGAGAGCAGCAATGATCAGGCACCAAGGAACGACACCGTTCGAGGGTAGGTTTTTTAAGAAGTAGTCAGACAGACGACGAGCGGTATTGAGGTAGTTTTGGTCCGAGGTGCGAATGTACACTGATTGTGGAGGACTGAGTTTGTATAACGTAGAATAATTGAAATAGAGCCTTACTGTTAGTAAAGCCATATATCGCCCAAGCCTGTCCACGCGACCAAGTGCTTTAAATTAACGTTAAAATCGGTCAGGGCAGAAGAGGAGTATAGTGCACACCTGGAGTCAGCGTAGCCTTGTACTGTCACCTTCCGAATGACAGAGCCTGTAGTCGAATTGTATTCCACAGCATGCCAGGTTCCGCCTAAACAGCACAGTTAAATTTGGTTCGCAATCGAAAGACTGCACACATACCATCAGCTCGAATATGGTTCTTCATAGTTAGATCTGCATGACGAATTGCAATTTCGCGCAGTGTGTGGTTTCCGGTCAGTTCTTCCGACTGAAACAAAACTTCGAGGTTCATCATATTGTCGATGATGACCTTTCAGGTACCCGGCGCGTGTCAGACAGAAACAACCAGTAACCTGAGTGAATAGAGACAAACCTTGAAGTCAGTGGGATCAGCCGAGTCCCAGCTTCTGGTACCACCGACCACGCTGTTGAACCGTGCAGCAAGGTCCTGCGCAAAGGCGTTAATGGCGGTCTTCGCAGTCTCATTCGTGGGGTTGCTAAAACGAGGTGGGGAGGCGTCAGTATTCCAGCCCAAACATCACCCAATACACGTAGCCTCACATTGCCAGTTCCTCCACAAAAGGGAAACTCAAAAACCCAACATCATGTCCGACACTGTTCTTCAGTTCCAGAGGGATTAAACTACTGCTCGCCGCGCGGCCAAGCGCGATCCAATCTGCAGCCCCAAGTCCGTTGGTTGCTGAAGGGTAGCATAAATCCAGCCTGGTGTTGATCGCGTACAGAGTTGCAGGGAAAAAGCCAGAGGTCCACGTATCAGGGGAGAAGTATTGCCAGGTCCCGTCGGTGGTGGAGTATTCGGGGTATTTGACGGGATTGGGAAGGGCATTGAATGTGGCAAGGACTTTCTGAGGGATGAGAGGAGATGCGAGCATAGTTGTGGGCCAGACGATGTCCGCCGTCACGGTGGCGGCTTGAAGGAGTGAATAGAGAGCAAAGAATGTGTACATCGTAAACCACAGACTGATTGGGAGGTGGAGCCTGGTGGGGGTAAGAAAAGCTGCTCTTCGGGTTAGTATACTTATAGATATGATAGACTCAGTGGCCATGTGCCCGAGTTATTCTGGAAGGGTTGCCTGACATATTATCTTCTTCGCCTGCACCTCATGCATTCAAGAGTCCATGTGATAGGATACCTCGTCGTCTGGTCATTCATGGGCTTCTCGGGCGGGGTAGGCAGGGGAAGTTTTGCCTTGCGTTAGTGACTACTAGAATGTTTCCTAAAAATAGATCTATCATCCGCATCCTCGCGTCAGTGCATGGTCAGGTCAATGACGCGCACATGCCTCCGCTTCGTCCTAACCACACGACGGCTCAGCGGCTGTTCGGTTTCAAAATTCCTGCTACATTGCAGTTTTCAGTCATATGTCGAATGTGTCCAGATCTGATTGGTAATATGCCTAGATCGTCAGCCGCGAAACGAGGCGGTCATCTGGTTGGTGGTACGAATCATGTAACAAAGACGTCCTTGTCGCAATTGTCTGAACTTTCATCAACGGTCTCGCCGTGCTTTATAGCACAGGCATGTGGAATCCATGAAAGTTTTCATGGTGCCGCATCCGGTGTATATCAGACAAACCAGCGACTCGCATGTGAGCAATTTGACCCGGGGTTGCCAGAATGGTCGCGGCAATAGTGGAACACACACACGCACACATAAGAACCGTAACGTGAAGCATACAGTGATTATGACGGGACACGAACTGGTCCAGACACGGCCCAACAGAACAGGAGAACGCTCTGCAATATCCTCGAGGCTAGTTTTTGAATGACTTCACCGGTGTTCAAATTGTACGCCCAACGTAGCAAATTCTACCTATCACAGCCATCATACGATAAGTTGTTCTTGATCATACCATCGGTTTCACTATGATTCTTCATCGTCGTATTTGCTTGTTCAATAGCAACATCGTGCTTTCTTTTTTGTAGTTCTATCCGGAAAAGCGCTTCAAATGTTCGTGAAGCCAAGTGAGCCTAAGGATCGCAGTCAAAATAACCGATCTTAGCCTCACACGTCTTTGGGTAGCGATGAACCAA
>QLOK01005168.1:0-24972 GCA_003313805.1 Tricholoma flavovirens
AGGTCAAGATGTGCACAGGTGACAACACTCTCACTGCCTGATCCATTGCGGCCCAGTGCAGTATCTTCACACCAGGCGGCATCATTATGGAAGGTCCTGTTTTCCGGAAGCTCAGCCAGTCGGAGATGGTCTAGATTGTTCCATGGCTACAGGTTCTTGCTTTTTCATCTCCAGAAGACAAGAAGATCCTGGTCGAGGCGCTCAATTGCAAGTCCATTGGGGAGATTGTCAGCATTAATGGTGACAGCACCAATGACGGTCCTGCACTCAAGACGGCTCACGTTGGTTTCTCGATGGGTATTGTGGGGACAGAGGTTGCTAAGGAAGCCTCAGATATCATCCTAATGGAGGACAACTTCTCTTCCATCATCAAGGCAATCATGTGGGGTCGTTGTGTGAACGATGCTGTGCGCAAATTTTTGCAGTTCCAAATCTTGACGAATATAATGGTGGTGATCATCACTTTTGTAACAGCTACTTAAACTGTTGACAATGAATGCGACTCAGCACCTGGCATCCCCCACTGCTGCGAGAAACTGCTCGCAGGGTGCTCCATGGGTGAGGATGATGAGAGGACAACAACAACAGCGACAAGAAGGTGAATGGTGAGAGAAGGCAATGAACGGTGAGGGGACAATCATGATGGGGGGACACCACCATCACCCACATCTAGGCCCCCCACATAACCTGCCATGTCACCAGATGGGGGGAGGGGAATCAACGAGCAAGCAACCCACAGGTCGTGGCAGGTACAGGTTTTGTGAGGGGTAGGTAGTATTAACAAAATGTATGTATTTGATTATATACCTACATAATTACAATTATCAAACCACCCTACAAGCAGGTGCTCATAGGTGTGGGCCAGAGAAAGAAAAAAGAAAAACACCGGTGTCTCCTGGGCCTGTCCCCTGCAGGAATGGGTGTGGGCATGCTCAAAAGTACCTGCAGGTTACCCGTGCAGATTCCTAAAATTTACATCCTGTTTATTTCTGAAAGGCCTGTAATAAGGCATGTCTGACTTTCATCCATTTGATATTTGAAATCTATGGTATTAAAAGCACCACTATAATTCATTCATTTACAAGAAGAAATTTCATCCTATTCACTTATGAAAAAGTTGTAATAAAATATGTCTGACTTCCATCCATTTGGTGTTTGAAATCTATGGTATTAAAACCATCCCTATAATTCATTCATTTACAAGAAGAAATTTCATCTTATTCACTTATGAAAAAGCTGTAATAAAATATTTCTGACTTCCATCCATTTGAGGTTTGAAAGTTACAGTATGAAAATTAATCCCAAATTTATTCACCATATATTCAGCTATTTATATTAGATATTTCCTATTTTGTTACTTAAACAGCTGAAATTCATACCCTACCAGGCTCACAGTGTCTGTCATGGATCACGTCAAGAATTTTCTCCTTTGTGGGAGAAGATCAGGGTCATGTTGATGACAATTGCTGATGGGGCGATGTCGAGTTTAACTCTATATGAGTTGAAGTGTTCAAAAAAGTGTTGTGAGTCATGGGGGGTCTTTCAAGACTTCACTCAACCAGAACATGAATAACATATATATATTCATGTAAGTTGAGGTAAAGTGTAAAAGATGTATGTAATTACATAAGACTGGTCCCTTATAAGGGCCAGTCTAAAGGCAATGAAAGGAAATTATAACAAGAATAGACAAATGTCCAGGATCACCACATTCAGTTCCTTCTGCAACTGCTCAAGAGCCTTCTTCTCCCTCTCCATGATTCCACCATCATTGTCATCATCTGAATTGTCATCATCTGAATTGTCGAGGTCCAGAATTGCCATCGACTTGTTCTTCAACTTCCCCCCCTTCTTCAGATTTGACCCCTTTCCACTCTTCAACTTTGCTCACAAAGACATCATATACTATAAGAGACAATGGTAAATCTGATGACCAAATCACAGGGCTGGAGTGATGACATGCGTTGACACACCTGTTCGCCTATGATGATTTTCACCTGCACTGTAGCCTTCCTCTTTGTTTGTGCTTGGGCAACATCCTCTAGACAACCCTTCCAATCAGCCTCTGAGTGCAAGCTAATAGCATCTTCCTTTTGAGGAGCAGATGCAAGTTTGTACAAGAGACCCAGCTTTTTGTGAACACCAGTACATCCAATGGTCTTGTAAATGACCGCAAGAGCCTCTTCAAAGGTTACAGCATGTGTCAAGGTTCTGCGCTGTGCCCCATCGCCAGTAGATTGCAGGATCAGAAGGATTATATCTGATATAGTGTTTGTAACAGTGAGTGCTAAGCTGTTAGTTTGACAACTTACTCACATCCTCTGGTTTTGGTGACTTTTCCACTGCCTTGGCCTTTGATTTTGGTCCAGGTTTCTTGCGATGTTTTGCAGATGGTGCTGCTGTGATGGCAACTGGCGAATCTGACAGATCAATGTCAGATGACACACCTGGATCGTTCAGTTCCTCAATCCTCTCATCATCGGCTGGCTGAGACAGATTCTTGCATGTATTTTTTGGTGGAGGGGCTTCAGAGATTGATGAGACCGAGGGTGGTGTCCAGTCATCCTCAGTTGTCGCCTCATGTGGAGGCTCAGGCTTGAAGTTTGCTGTAGGATCAGCTGTTACCTCATCTGCTGAGTCATCCAAGTGATCAGCAACAACGCGCTTTGACAACGGACGAGCTGGCAGCGTGATTTTGAGCGCAGAATCTAGCCTATTGCGCTCCTCGACACCTGCTGGATGGTCACCCATAGAGGTAGAAAAATAGGGAGTAGTGAAATTCCACCGCCAAAATCATCATTCCGAAATTTTACATTTTGATCATTTTGATGGTACAGTCTTATAGCGCACATCAAAGGGACTCTAAATATATTCTTGTAGCTACAGGTGCACTACTGAGTGAGCTACAGGTCGATTAGTCTTTGAACCTAACTCCTGAGAATTTTTGAAAAAAAAAAATCGGCCGCGCCCTAAGTTCCGCAAACGGCTGTGAGTTAGAAATTTCACATTTTGGTACTTAAATGGGGGAAATCACGTCAGCGGGTTAATGGCTTGGCTTTGGCTTTTCTGAACCCCAGGTCAGTGCGATGAAGCCGTCATCATGGCTTGGCTCACGGCCATTACCTCGTCACTCGGAGCCTTGGGCCTTAGGACTTATGCCACATGTTTGTAGCAATCTCACGCGACATGCATTCTAAAGCTAAACATGACAATACCGATCAATTCGGGATTGAATTATGTAAGATTTACTGGTCTCTAAAAAATCGATTACGAGACAGACACAGGTCCGATGTGCACCTGACAGTGCTCCTGGTCCTTCCGATTTTTTTAAGCACTGGAACAGCTCGGGGGAGATAATACTCTATGTCAAGTTTAATATATTATACATATGTACTTCCCTTTGTCATGGCTCAAAACCCACCAGCTCCGTTCACGTCCCTGCCCGCAAGGACCTTAACTGAGCCATCTCTATCGCTGATAAAACCCCTTCATTCGGTTGAATGATAATGTGCTGCGATGGCTGCGAGTCCGATACTACTAACACTGATGGCCTATGCGACAAAGACCTTTCTTCTGCCAGTTCTTTGTTCATTTCCCGTACGTTTAGTATGATTCGATTGCCCATTACGCAAGATAGTGCAACTGAGAATCCAATTGGAATCTCGATGAGATTTACCTGGACGAAAGGTTAGTGGGGGGAGTCCCACGCAGAAGAGCCGAAACGACGGTACTGGTGCCAGTATCCAAACTAGTAAATTTGTTAAATATGTGGCGAACATCCTGATGACGAGTCAGAATATGACAGTCTACGTGCAAAAGAAAGGACTTACACTAGGAAATAAAGGACTGAATCACGAATAAGGATGCTGACCAGATATTTTCCGGAACGGAATGGGGATGTTGAAGACTGAAACGCCTGAAATCCTCGGAACAGCGCAAGCCCGCAAAGTAGAGTCTCGTACGCCAACATTGGCACCCAAAATGCGAAAAAATGCGTGGGGATGCCGGATGGCACGCAAAAGACTAAGTCGGGGAGTGGGTGGAGGGCAATTCCTATGGAATTAAGAAGCCGGTCAAGCTCTTTGAAATGCTCTGTAGAAGAAAGTGGGATACAATACCGTTTATCTGGGAGAGGGCAGTACCCATGACAACTGCCGATGCTGTTGACGCAGCAATGAAGCAAACTACCAAGAGGGCAAGAATATTCTTGTTCAGAGAGTACAGGGCGTAGATGCGCATTTGCAATATGACTGGGATTTTACAGAATGTCAGCGAAGATAAACTGAACATATTGTGCTTGAGCTTACTTTCTGGGAGCATACATGTGATTAAACCGGTCCATCCTTGCCACTGGAAATATCGAAGACCTAGGGCATAGATTAGATGATCATACGCATCGAAAAAGGATATTTTACTTACAACTAAACAGAATGTCAGCCGTAGTACCTATAGTTACTGCTTCTGAATAACTCACAACTGCATTCATGATTGTAGAATTTCGTTAAAGTGAAGAGCTGAAGAGTGTTATTGCAGAACTCACTGAATTTGAAAGATCGGGAGAAAAGAGGGCTGAATTCAGGTTAGAAGAAAAGCTTCTCGAGTACAAACGCAGGAAAAGTACCGTAGTTGTTGACGCTAATGTTTGCATTTTCGTTAGCCTGTTCTGACAGAAGGTCTGTCGTACGTACATGACAGCAATCAACGGATAATATCGATTCTAAAGAAATAATGACAGTAAGGATAAAATTTAGATGACAGAGGAGTGGACTGGCTAGTATAAATAAAACCTTCCCCAACGACCACGAGCTTCTCTGCTGACGTTGTTAATACACACCACCCCAAAATAACGGTTGCTTCTTACCCATATTAATTCTATCTGTCAAATGGGGTGAACGTCATTCAAGTAAAACCAGTAAGCCCAACCCACCTCGTCCCCCAGTGTGAGCACTTTGGACAGAAAACATCACATGTGCACGAATGATACGAGACATGTAGACGTACAATGATCGTATATAATGATAGAACCGGATGCAACTGCAGGAGGCGTGAATTTCGCGTCACACGATGAGGACGAAGAGCTCACGTTGAGTATAGCGAATAGACTGAATATCACTGATAGCCGATGCAAAGGTCGATAATAAGTCCGGAGGGAGGCCCATGGGATCCAACTAGCACCGCAAAGGACGCGAAATAGTTCTGCTTGTATACAAGGGGGGAAGATCGACCATGGCAGAAGACAAAATAGTCCACAAGCAATCGCTTTTATGTCACCGTAACTTTCGCATCTGTCCGGAAATACAAGATCAGCGCTGGTTAGGGATCTCCGCATAAAGAGAAGATTCTGAGAGAAATTAGCCATGTTGGGGAGATATCAATGCTTCCATGCCCGATTTGATGTGGAGAGTCTAAGGCGCCTAATGATACGTACCTAAACCCGTAGTCGCCGAACAAAAAGGACGAGCTTGATTGACGTCATTACTATTGATTATGTTTGAAGAGGTGGGGTTTGTGAGAAAGTGAAGCACTACTTGGCGAAGGCCGGACTCACGAGATAAGTAAAGAACTGAAAAAGACGTTAGTAACCTGTTCGGGATCTATAATACTGGTGGCATGGATAAGTGACACCGCCAGATCATACAAAAGTAGATCATGGGGGCAAAGCGGAGCAAATATGGGCCCAGCCTCCGAGTCAGTCCAGCTCCGAACTGTCAGCTTCACTTTTCAAGTATGTCCGACGAAACGGAAGTCAGCCCGTAAACTTGAAGACGATTGATTCTTCAATTCTGTTTGGCAAAAGGTATGGTATGCACGGGGATAATCTGAGTCACGACAGCGGAATGCTCTGGAATCTGCTGTTCGGCTGAGGTTGGTATGGCGGATGTATTCAGTCCTGATGTTAACCGAATGCATTCGTTTCCAAGGTAGCCACTCAAAACTCAATGATCGGCACGCTATGCCTTGCTGTTCGATGCAACGGTCACGGCGGATACGAAAGTGGGCGGGGGATATGAGGCCAACGGTGATCGCCAGAGTGATTGTCTTGATTCCTTACCAGCCACTGCGCATGCTAAGAGGAACCGACCGAAGAAATTTGTCCCCATCCGGTCAAGGACTCAATAGCTATGCCTTTTATAAGGGCGCATTGTGGATTTAGTGGTGTTGGGCGTCTTGTACGTTTGATACGCATGTCTCATTCCTTGGGAACTGATGTTGCAGTGCCCATGAGCCACCGTTTCCCCAAAACCGCTGGTTGTGCTGACACTTTTTTAGGGAACGGCTGGCGACTTGAATGCTGCGCGTTTTAAGCAATCCAAGGAGACGCAGAGATACCAAGGTACGTACGTGCTGCAGCTGCCTTCGACATTCTTCATTTGTTTTTTAGCCTCAGTCAAGATGAACGGTCACCTCAGTCAGTCACGGGACACAGGCCCTCAAGCTCACACCTGGCTTTCCCACATTACAAGCCTAATAATAGTGAGTGAAATATGATTACTTGCCAGTCTCCCGGCCATTGTGCTGTACGTGTCCTTGTTTGATATTGATTGTTGCGTTTTGACAGTGATCTAGGGTACTGTTTGGCGGAACCCTGGCTGAACCCCTTTTTGCTAATTGCCAATCGGAGCCAACAAGATGCAAGGTAGAATGTGAGATCGTCTCCGTTCCCTTGATGAATTGTGGTAGTACGATGCCTACGCTGGCTGCTCGCTTCGCCTAGAAAATGCTCAGAGACTCTATTCCCCTACCTGTTTATGTTCTGGATTCATGGCTTGCCACGCCTCGCATCGGGACCCGATATCGTCACATTTCTGAACTAGTATCAGACCTATGCTCGTACAGAACTCTCAAGATGCGAGTCACTGCGGGAACTTGTCAAAGTGAGCCAGCAAGATAGGTATAATCAGGGACAGGAGAACGGGGCAACGTAACAGGATCAGCAAGGGTCCATGGGGGTACTCGTATATATGTTGCGGCTGTGAGTACCTGTTCTTCAAGTTGCCGCGAGCTTCCACACCCTGAAGTTGTTTCCTCTCCCTATTCTTGAATACAGTAAGTGGATACACCCTCAGGGTAATCAGCTAAATATCGTTTTAATGTAAGAGGCTCTCCACACTGGCAAGTGCCTACGCAAGTGCAAAGCACTCAAGTAGTACTTACTGTATGCTACTATTACGCGTATAGTCCGAGTCATCTGGCAATAGTCACCATGACATCACCACTATAGTCACGTCACTCCTGAATGACAACCCGATCATGATGATCGTGATCGACTACAAGCCCTTGAACTTGACTCACTGGCAACTGTCACTACCTGCGGGCGGATGTGAATGGCATTCAGACGGGATCTCTCAGAGTGCCGGGCGCGATCTGCCGAACTTGGATGATAATGAGTCGGCAATGCAAGCCTTAGGCGACAGAGTTCACTTCAACAAAACTACATAAATTTCTTCCTGACACTTGAATTCCTCCTTGAGCCGACTGGCCCCCTAATTCCAGGTCAGAGCAACAGTTATGCCAGTGGAGACGAAGTCCAAGTCAATCCACTAATCAAAGGAATTCAGGTCAAGGTGAGTTACCTCTGTAGATTACTTATTGTCTGCTTGTTCATTTGAATCTAGCACGAGATTGAAACTGGAGATTGTACAGAATCCGAATCAAGTCAAACCGGCAAGCTTATCTGGATCTAACGTCATTTTCGCCGTTATACTGTGCTACAGCAGGGAATCACCTGCCGTCGTCGTGAGTTTACAGTTATTGGATATTGTTTTTGACGTCGTTGCTGTGTTACTTGCGGGGTTTGAGCTTGCCAACGGGTATGTATAGAGCAGCAGTGTACTTGGCTGCACGATGTTAACACGTCTGCGTTTGTTTAAGGTCCTTTGTGCGACGAGGACACTCCATCTATGTGGTCTGCAAATCCTATCGGAGCCGTCTCTGTCCTACCTGGCGATATAAACAATGTCAGAGATGTACCTGCTACAGTGCAATGGAATCCCGGTCACCCGCTTTAGCTGGTCATGGACAGGACGATCATTCTTCCCAAGACAATTAGTGTCGATGCTACTCGGACTGTCCGGACTGCAAGGTTGACAGGTTCTACCCCAGCCTTCCAACCAACAGTGTCTTCTTCTTCTTCTCCTTGGCGACTTCGCTCGACTTACCGTTTCCAACCTGCTTCAGTGGCAAATACCGTGTCCTCAGATCGTCATCACGTAAGACAATCAAGCAAGAAGACAATGCTGTAATAGCTGTGGTGGCAACCACGTCGCCAGCGATGACATCACCACCTAACGAGCCTAAAGCAGATAACACTATCGCATCTACGCCTCCTGTTCCTGCTACCACTTTCCATTCTAATAGTGAGATTCGACAGGATGTCGCCGCTGGTCAACCTTTGGTACGGGGAGCAAATCGTCGTAATCAGCATTTATCAATATCTTCTGAGCAGACTGCAGGTGATTTCCATAATATCAGAATATCCATCACGACTTTGCTTTCCTTAAGGACGCATTTGCTAAAAAGGGACCATTAAATCCACTCGGCGGCGACAAGTCTAGTCAAGAACAGCCAGTGAAGAGAGCCAAAATATCGATCCGCCGAAGTCTTCAGGGGTTGTTGCCCCGTTCACATCTTCCGATGCTTTGAAAGGTGCAGTTACATTGTCTCGACCCCATGCTAACATTGGCGGAGAGTCTCTGGAGCCCCGTGGTCAGCGAATGCCAAGAGCCCAACATATATTAGCGACAACTCCAATCGCTGTGCTAGACACGGCTTCGTCATCTCAAGTGCAAAAAAAAACATAGTTCACGTTCCTGTGAACAAGGTGTTCTGGACACATCGAGCTTCAAGTATTCATTAGCGACGCCTTCTGACGTTGTGACGAATCCAGCTACAATACCCCGACCGGAAGCGAAAACATTGATATTGGCAGTGGCTCAAGAGTTATAGATTCTTCGAGCGCTGGGCCTGATGCACGGACATCGCTCGAATCTCAATCAAACAGAGTCAACATCCCATATGTGCCCCGAAATCTCAAACACCAACATCTCACTAGCGACCTCTCCGGTGTAGCTGCCTTTTGCTCAGCCTGGCAGTGCACCTGTATCTCAGACTATAGTCGTGCTACAAAAATCACCTATGTATGCCGCTGTTCATCCCCACGATCAAATAATTCAAGGTAGCAAGAACGTTTCTGAGGCTTGTTCCACGTATATCCGGCAACTGCAGGGGAGAAAACTACCGATTTGTCGACTTCTCGAGGTAGGTACAACCCAACTCCTCTGAAATGCTTTAACATACTTCCCGTAGACCCTAGGGCCTGTCTCGGAAATCCCCTCACACAACACTGTCAATGATAAAGGTTGTGGAAAAGGTTGATGAAGTGCTGCAGCAGCCGTTATCGGCCATTAGTCGACACCTCAACACGTCTAACGATTCAACGAACGTTCAGGTCCCCCGGGTGGTGTCACGGGAGACGCCGTCGGCTGGCTCTGTTCAGCCATCCCAAGCACCGCCAGAACAGAAGCACACGGAGACCCTGCCGATGTGTCCCCACCCTAGGTTGGCGCAGGCGGAAACAATGATTCAGGAGAAGACTGCCATCCAAGGACGCCGGCACTAACTTTGCAGTTCCCCCCTTCGTCAGTTGTGTGACTGGTTTCGTCAGTATTCAGGGAAACCGTCCAAAGGACAAGTCGAACACCGAGCCTGCTTCTGTCAGGCAGCACATGTAAGTAGTCAGGGACACTCCATGACGTACCGCCTACTAAACTTGTATCCCAAGAACGGAAAGGTCCTTCAGTGTCTGTCGCTGCCCGAGTCCTCAAGCTTTGACATAACACTGCGTTATTTACCGAGTCACAGAAAGCGAATGAGGCAGCAGCCATAGCGGGCAGCAAGCAATGACATCTTCTGCCGTGAACAACTCGTCTGTCTCGACCGCAAGCCAAAATTGTCGATGCTGCTGTGAATGACAGCATCCTGGGAACCCCAGATGTAAAAGCTTTATCGGGGACATCTCTGGACCTTGTGGCAAATGCTGGTACACCAGTCATGAATCAACCGTCAACTGTATCGGCTGTCCAAACGCCGCAACTAATGCCGAGTCATTGTTCAAACTGGTGTCGGGGTCCCTGGAACCAGAAATTTACAAGCGTTTAATGTTTTACCTTCGACCTCTCCCAACACTACGTCCAATGTAACCAAACCTGGCGTCGCCATTCGGCCCGCATCTCACTCAACGGTAACTCCGCCACAAACATCACCCGCATCTGCCGCATTTCCTTCGCTCGAGACAAGTTAGCACTTCGAACGTACGCCGACGTACTAACGCAAGAAACATCATTAGGGAAGAAACCTGTAGAACCATCCATTTCAGAGGTGAGCGCGATGACCTCGAGGGCCTGTCTCGGAAAAACACGGTAAAACTCTGCCAACTCAAACCACAGCGATGAAGGCGGTAGAGATGACTAACCAGACTCGACAGCAGCCGTTGTTGACAAAGGTTAACACGTCGCTTCCAGCTCCAGGAGCTGTCACAGCAGGGACCGCATCTTCCATCCAGTTACGCCCAACTGATGTCCCCCGTAGCGCAGAAAAAATTGGACAAAAGCAGGCAACCAAAGCCCACTGGTTCAACCATTTCCTTCTTTGGTTTCCTTTGTATTTCGGCTCAACCGGACTGTGCAAAAGCGCACGCGGCTTTCCTTGAGCATTCTGTCCATTTTGAGGATAAGACACCCACCGCGATGAACTGAGCCGAGCCTCAGGTACACAGTACGTGCCGCTGGGTCTCCAAGGCATTGCGGCTGATCAGCTGGTGCCAAAAGAGCAAAACATTCCATCACATGCCATTGCAGCGCCAAGTTCCAACCCTCGCGCTTTCAACTCAAGCGGCCCCGTCTTATGAAGAGCGAAAGAGCAGCTAGTCTCAGCGGGCAGCGATACTCGGACGATACCCTCAGTCGTCAACAGTTCGTTGTCATTTTCGGTCAATAAATCACATAAGATCTTGGAACCCAAAACCCACAACGCCGCCGCTCAAGTTGCGCCTACAGCAAGGCATCGACTCAGGCGGGCTTATCGACTCTAAAAAGAAAGTGAAACAGTTAGCTCAGCCAAATCCCTCTATCAATGAAGTCTATGACTTCCGGGTTCATTTCTCCTCACCTAAGGTTTCTTGCTGCAGATTCAACCTGTCTCGCTCATTGCAAGGAGGATAGTGAAAAGAAATGTTGACGAAGATGACGAATAAGAATTGATAATACATCCACTCGCCTTGGGACTATTTCCGTGCATTGGGGGAAAGGGCTACCCGTATACGAAGAGAACTTCTGGCAACAATGCTCAAGTCCAATTTCAGACTCTACTATGGACCCACCGTCACTGGTGACGTTGCAACCAACCAAAGAGCTGGTGGTGCCCGAAGTATCAACTTGAATTTCTTTGTTTAATCATCGTTTGGGTTTTCTGCCAACCGTTGTACATCTCTCTATCGACCTCAGCGCGCACTCCTGGTTTCGGGTACGACAACTAGATAGGCTAAACGGCACATATTCGAAGCAGGTCATGTTATGTAACTGTCCATCACTGGCAGCAGCCACTGCAGCTAAGGACCAGGGAGCGGTCCCCGAGTTGAGGATATCACTTGTACGGGGCCCGGCCGTGCCTCTTGGGAGATACGGAGTCGTATTTACAATCAAACATTTCGAATTTAGGAGCCTTTGTACCAGTAGCATAGGTTTCGCTTTTGCACCCAGCCTCCTTGCAATTTGTAATGCAAGTTCACTAACTTCATCGATCTGGATATCGACCATCATCTCAATGATCCCATGTCATCCATGTCTTTCCGTTGGATCTGGAGATCCTATTGGAGATGTACCTTGATATGGGTCGCTCACATGCCATACTCAAATTTCAATCTTCCCAAGAAAAAAATACTGGTCTTGGGACATTCGTTTTACGTATACTAGGCACGGATGCGTGTGTATGTATCCAAAGTCTGTCATTTTTTTTTTACGTCTTTGCCGCCTCAATTAAGGACTATCTATCTCCTCTTTGTTCGCATTCAGGTTAGCTCTAATAACCACTAGGAAACATAGTAGAATGAAAGCCACCTCAATGCTACGCATATGGGTAGCCATGGGGATGTCTACGAGCGATAATCTAATGGGATTGCAAGAGACCGTGACTCAGCAGGTCACTGTAGTAGTACCATATCGTTCACGCCGAGAATTTCTTTGGATGCCGTCTCGTTCCGAGTCAACGGGCCTAGGGCCTAGGCGGGTACACAGGTCGAGTAGGGTCGAGACCAAGGAAATCAGGAACAAGGAACATGCGCCCCGATCTAGCCCGAAGCGATTCCAGGAACCCGCTGGCCGAAATTAGATAGTATCTCACGTATATAGTAGTATCTCAGGAGGGACTCTGAAATCTGAAAGTGCCAAGCAATAGTATGTAAGTGTCAGTGTTTGCAAGTGACCTGAGAACGACCTCTGATGGCAGTAAGTAGGATCAACGGAAGTGGGTTTGGAATGGCTTGTCTCGCTCGAGATGCGCGACATCGTACGCGTGCAAGAACGTAACGCCCACTTCCTGTTACTATTAGCTTATTGTACTTCTTCGAAGTTACTGTTCGACATACGTGCGCGCGACGAGAATGAAGAGAATGTGCATATGTTTTAACACACACTGACGACGTCACGATGGACGTTCGTGGGATACAATGCACAGGTTTTGCGGATGGAAATTACGAAAGGGTGCAACGAGCATGAGGAGCTGGGGAACAACTTGAAACAAGCCAACATGCCATTGCCCCAGCCTCGGCCCGGGATGGCACCGGCAACACATTTGAAGTTCGTTATTGTCGTGGTTACATAACGTGAGAGATAAGATAATCGATATTTAACCCATCGGCCGTAAAGCTCGGGCCAAGCATTGCTGAACGAATGGTCCAAGGACATTTGGAAATAAATGCGGCAAAGCAATTGCAAATTAGTGGTGTGGTAGATCAGAATTTACCGGGTTCAGGAATATGCCCACTTTTAGTCCGCCAGACACACAACCAATCAGTCCTCTCGCCATTCTTCACGTATAACGCTTTGTCCACCTTCTTCAGCGCCCACCGCACCCACACCCTCGGTTTATCCAGCGCTTTCACTGTGGGGTTTTGGCTTACTTTCATGGGCTTTGTCTTTTGTAGCATCTGCTGCAGATGGGGCAGAAGCTCGCTCGCCAACTTTAAGGAATCTGCAGAATTATGCTTGTAGCACGCAGAAACTAGCATTGAACAAGAGACGAGGTCCTGAGCGACGGGCGTGAGGCCATACACGCTGTAGAGCGCAGAAGCAGTAATGAGGGTATCGATAGGGTGTTCAACGTGTAGGGAATGCATCAGTTGACGAGCGCCGGGAAGAGTTAGTTTAAGGTTGTATTTTGCGAAGTTGCCGAAGACTTTGAGTGCAAGGAGAGGGCACGACAATTCCTCGCATCGGCCTTTCATAGGCCCAATATTCAATATTGAAGTTTGAAACGGAAGGAGCAGGAGAGAACTTACGAATAAATAATTCTGAGAATCGAGGGTCAAACTGATGGCTTGACTCTTTCCACCCGGGAAACATGTTCGCCACCTTCTCCAGTTGCTCCTCCGTCGTTGACAGCCCGACGAGGTGGACCCAAGCACTCTTTCTAACTTCTAACGTTTTAACTGCGGGTTTCCTGCCAAGCCGGGGGGCAACAAACTCCATGATCCGGTTGAATCGCTCCAGTCTTACTTCAGGAGGGAGTTTCCTTTTGGTTGGGTGACCTTGTTGATCCTGCAACTCGGTAGCCAAACTTGTAGACGACGCTACGACAGGTGCGGATAGCGGCGTGGTCTTGACGGAACCAGTACTACGTTTGCCAACGTCTGGCTTGATCAACTCCTTGGATGCCGCTTCGGCAAAGAGGTCTTCAATGATGACCTTGCTTTTTTTCTTCTGTACTGCATCAGAAATTCCTCAGTCTACTTTCATAATATCTTTTAGCCATTACTTGCCTACGGGCGAGAGATGAAGCGCTCGACAGCCATATTTTGCATGCGATGAATGAGCTGCTCGCAGGGTAATTCTCATAGCCTGCATCGTCGTTAAGTTGGCTTAGACAGGTGTGGTTAACTTGAAGACTCGGCATTGACGTTAGGAGAATCAAACAAGGCCAAACAAGCGGTGGTCATCTCAACTCGACAACTCTGAGTCGTACTAACCTTTCTCAGTCTGGATCTTCGTTTACAAGTTCGGGGTGACATGGCATCAATCATTTCTAACTCTTAACACGATCCACCTCAATCTCGTTTGGACCTAACTACATACTGAATCCGACTCGGAGTCCCTGCCAAGAGTAAAGCATTGATGACTTGTACGGCAAAAAACTTAAAACCTCTTCGACAGTTCCTAGAAATCTGCCATCCATGTGGGTGGAATACACCCCCATCTTTGTCACTTGACGCCCAATCTCGATGACCACACCGTTATCTTCTCAACTAACCCTTTAAGGAACTACTACGCATGCAGCTCCGTACAGCACCCAGCACCCAGATGGCTTTGGATTGGAACGGAATTCAGCTCAGGTTAAACACGATAACGCGTAGCTCCTATACCTCCTATTCATCCCGCGTGGTTCCCGTTGAGGGCAATCTAAATGGCGGATGAGGAGACCCGATAAATCCCTTTACAGTGGCTATACATGCACTCCTCCTAGATCCCTATTTGAATTTACAGAAGCTTTGCAAAGTCCCTCTGATTAATCATGATCGAATACTTGAGACCAGGGTTTTACGCTTGACTCTATTACGAAGCTGTAAATTCAAGGTTGAGATATCAGATCGTGTGTAAAAATAGAACGAAGCTTATTGGGCGATAATGTTCTGAGCGGCTTAGTCAGCAACAGTTATCCAATTCTAGGCTGTCCGCCGTAGGGTATAGTGTAGATTTGTGATATGTATAAAATCTCACCCGCTTTTCCTTTCTTTCCCTGATTCCGTCTCTCCTTCTGTTTTCCTATTGAGTATTTCATCTTTAGCGCTCAATATTCTTGACCAACCATGGTCAACATTACCTATGACGCATGCAAGTTATCACTTCCCCCCTGGAACAGTCTGTGACTCAACTGATGCGTGTCTCTAGCCAACGACCTTGAATATTTTGATCCCTCTTCAAATACTACTGTCGTTTATAACCTTGGGGACATATCATGGACACTGGCCTCTATGGCCTTGGTCTGGCTTATGATCCCCGGACTTGGATTCTTCTATTCAGGTTTACTGCGGCGCAAGAATGCGCTTTCCATGATATTCACCAGTATGGCCTCAATTGCAGTGGTATCCTTCCAGGTTTGAACTCGACCGCCAGCTTACCATTACTATACTTAATTTCTGCCACAGTGGTTTTTCTGGGGTTACTCCTTGACTTTCAGTGATACTGCAAGCCGGTTCATAGGCGACTTGAGTGTGTTTCCTACGCTCCTTCCCTATTGGGCCCCGTTCATTTTTGTTGTGTAGAGTATTTCGGCTTGAAAGGGGTTCTGGTCCAGCCGTCGATAGGGAGTCCCCGAATTCCTGCGATCGTATTTTGCATTTATCAGTGCATGTTCGCTGCCATCACGTGAGACCCGATTCCCGCATGCCTTTGAAACCTTGCTTAATGCTCGTAGTCCCGCTATTGCCGTGGGTGCGATCGCGGAACGAGGTAAACTTGGACCCCTCCTCGTCTTCATCTTCATATGGTCGACACTCGTCTACGACCCCATTGCCTGCTGGACCTGGAACTCCAATGGTTGGTCCTTTGTCATGGGCGGTCTCGATTTCGCTGGTGGGACTCCGGTGCATATCTCTTCCGGAACGGCCGCACTTGCAATCTCTATCTTCCTCGGAAAGCGACGCGGATACGGAACTGACCGTCTTGCATACAAGCCCCACAACACCACATACGTCATCTTGGGCACGGTGTTCCTTTGGTTCGGATGGTTCGGATTCAACGGTGGATCCGCTCTTTCTGCGAATCTCCGGGCTGCACAGGCTTGTATCGTGACGAACCTTGCTGCTAGTGTTGGCGGTCTTACATGGATGCTTTGGGTACCCTTATCTTCTTATGGATATCCTTCCATTGCTCAGTTTATTTTAGGATTACCGTCTCGAGCGGAAGTGGAGTGCAGTAGGGTTCTGTTCGGGGGCTATTGCTGGCCTCGTTGCCATTACTCCTGGCTCTGGTTTTGTTGGATCCCGTATGTATCTCATTGTTTCTATCGGATTCCAGCTCATCATTTATTTTCTCAGCCGCTGCTGTACTCTATGGAGTCGTAGCCGGGACCGCTTGCAACTTTGCAACACAACTGAAATACCTTGTACACTATGACGACGCCCTTGATGTAAATATATTCGTCGTTCATTTTGACCCTGTATACTTATCTCCCATAGATTTTTGCGTCTCACACTATTGGCGGCATTTGTGGTAATATCCTCACTGCCTTCTTTGCGCAAGCAAGCGTTGCAAACTTCGACGGTTTCACCGTCATTCCTGGCGGTTGGTTGGACCACCATTACATTCAGCTTGGATATCAACTCGCGGATTCATTCTCTGGTTTGTCTTACTCCTTTGTCATGACCGTAAGCCTATATATTTGCTCTATCCGTATCCCTACCACCCCTGATCGCATTCTAGACTGTTATTCTTTGGGTCATGCACATCATTCCCGGCCTCTCGCTGCGCGCTAGTGTAGATGCCGAAATCCTGGGAATCGACGATGCCGAGATGGGCGAGTTTGCATACGATTATGTTGGGATTGAACAGGAGATTGGACACACTCTGGATACGGGCCTCATACGAGAGCCTGATCATCATGTGAAGTCCGTTGTCAGCACATCGGCTTCGGTTAGCAGTGGGCGGGAGAGAGAGAAAACAGGCCAGGAGCAAAATCGTTTAGGGTGAATCTGATGTCGATCCTTTGCATTTGTAGCTAGAGAGAGCTCTGTAGACTTTTCGGTGGTCCCGACGTAATAAACGTTTACGACTGCTGGATTGGCCCTCTGGATCCCTGCTCTTGTACACGGACAAATTGTCAGTAGTAAAATCTCGTGCAATCGTCGTCGGTCTGCCACGAAAGCTTTCTTGTTGCAAGTCACCACAGCGTTGAGCCGTTATCACACGGACTCCGCGATTGTGGAATGCAAACCAAGGTGTTCCTGTGCACCATGAGAAATAACGTTACTCAATCCTACTGGCATGGTGGTTGATTGCACCCGTGTATCGCTGTTCCTATAGAACAACTAACATATTCTGCTAAGGCTCATCGTTATGTAAATGATATGTTGGCCGCCGCCACATCCTCTCCAATTTTCCCAACAACCAGTGATTGAATTGTTACTCTATGTAGGTCACGTCGACTGTTGGGATGACAGCCGCCGCTCTCTTTCTCAGGAACTTGAACTGTAAACTGTAGTGAACTCCACAAGGCTCAAACTGCCAGAAACTTGAACTACCCCCATCCATGGACCATCATATTGTCTTAAACCATCCTTAATTTGAACCTCGCATGTCGCGTGTCTCACACAGCTTGAAGGCCATCTAAATGGAGTTTTCAGACTCGGACCAGCCTGAGATCTGCTCGTGCAGACAATATCAACTTAACTTGAACAAACATTCAAATGACCCTTTTCGATCTAGATCGTGCATTGACTCGACGAGGTTGGAGCTAGACTTTTAGCCTCACACCGCTGACCGTGATAGTTACTCCACGAGTCCTATTCGTCTAATCTTCCAAGATGAGCCTGAGTGATTATCATATGGACCGTGAGATGTGATAGACAGACCAAGGATAGAATTCATTCATAAAGTATACTAGGAAATTTTTTAAGTTTGGCATGCCATGCTTCAATTTGGCTGAACATCCGGGTCCGTCCTGCTGGAAAAATGATCAAGTCATATCCCATTGACAGCTGTCGACAACTACATATCAATCGGAATTTTTGGACAGACCGCGCATAGTCTTGGCATCAGACGGGCCGATTGATTACAGAATTATGGAGATCCGCCGTCAAGTCGCCCATCCGATTCGCGACATCTAGTACTAGTGTCTACTCCATCATTTGCGCATGGGGGCAAGTTTGGACATTGACTCTCCTTTAATTCATCCCCTTATTCACGTAAATCTGAGCGTGTTTGTTTTTGAAGGCGATCAATAAGCATACGATCCATGTCACGCGATGCACACACCCTCATGCTTCGCGGCAAGGTCAACATAAAAATTTCCTGCAACCGCGCGACACCCCTCCACTAGAGTCAAAATGCAAAGGATCGCAAAAGCAAAACGGCTGATCTTTGCTTTATATCACCTGTATGCTACTAAATCATACAAATGAAGACTGTGCCTGCATTATGGTGTTGTGTCCAAAAGTAGCGGCGACTAGATGTCCCGCTCCATACGTGGACTAGTACCATTGGTTTCTTGAGGGCTATTGTTTCGCTGGTGGTGGAGATATTAGTCACACAGGTATTCAAGCCAACTATTGAACATACACTTTGTCAACAGCAAGTGCTGCACTTTCAAGCTCAAGGTACAGGCTGGCCGCTGGCAATGGATTCTGCTGTGGATTTCACCCAATCATGATTCAAGACTTCTGGTTCCATTGCCTCAAGAATTGAGATCATTCGGCTGATAAGGTTTTCAGAGTGGAGTTGGAGGCAATGTGCATCACTCTCACCGGCATGGAACTTAGCCTCAGATGCATGGCGATAGCCTGAGGCAGCACTAAGAATGGAATGGGCTTGGACCAACTTGGACAACGTTTGCAGACCAATTTCCTCCATCAAAGTGATTGAGTAGGAGCAGAAATTTAGAAGGAAGGGAGGAATGGCATGATAAGGCTAATAGTGCAAAATGTTGACTTGGTCACGGCGTAGTAGATGATATTTTGCTATGTATGTGTTGAACCCACCCGTGCAATGAGTTTTTTTACACCCTGTGTCACAACTTGAACCAAACGGCCATGGTACTTTTCTTTCCCGCTGGTGTCCTTCAGACTCCACCTTGACATGAAAAGGATCACTTTAGTGATGGCTCTATTATTCATCTGTGTGACTTGAAGGCTCAATATCCTGACTTCAATAATGTGGCTGATGACAGGATACTTGTATAGTGTGGTCTCACCCTGTATAACCTGCATAGGTCCATGAATCCATGATGGCTCGAAAATCTGAATTTTGGGCAGGCATGTTCGATGTCCCACAGCCAGCGGAGGGGACCAAAGGCACAGTTGACAGCAATCCTGTTTGCACTGACGCGCCAAGAGATGAGTTTGACTATCTTCTCAAATACCTTGTATGACCTGCATGTTTGTGAAGCCTACTAGTTACTGCCTCCCAGTTTGACTGATAAGAGTATTCGGACATGGTTATAGCCATGAGCAGGTAGAACCACAACTCAACTTATCTTCTCGCTGTTCTGAAACTTTCGACCTTCTTTTGGGATATGCATATGCAGTCAAGGCACTCCCTAGTCATCCGCACTTCAGCTCTACTCTCCAGCTTTGTCTTGCTCAGCAGTTTGACATCCACCAGTGGGTAGAACCTGCATTTGGTAATCTGATGGTTCGAAATCTAGACAGCATCACGCCTGAGGAGGCTGAGCGGATGGGTAGCTACCCACTGGCATTTGTGGGAGATCCTCATTATCAACAAAAGTCATCCTTAACATTGAACCCAAGTCCACGACTCACGAACGCCTTGTACAGCAAGCATCTACTCGCACCCTGGTGCCGATCGAGGTCGGCCTGGATCCAAGCGTCGCATGCAGAAACAACTGAATAGTATAGTGCGAAAAGTCAGTCAGCGCCGAAACCAAACTTGAAAGAAAGTGTGACCAGTAAAAAGTAAGATTAGGTGGGCGCGATCGACGACATATACTTACAGGTGGGGTTACACTGCCGCAGCGGAACCGCGCTGATCATCAAATGTATGAACTCAACATTGCCCTGCTCACCCGTCGGGTCCAAAAGCGCTGTCGTCGAAAATCCACGAGCATCTACGAGGGCTGCGCACACATTGTGCAGCATGTTGGCCCATACATCGCCGATGGTATGCACCTCGTTGAGCGTGGTCAGGTCAGAGTAGTGGAATACTTAGTATCACAGTCAACCGAGACCAAGAATGGTAGGGCAAGAGACCGGGGAGAAACGTACGCATTGGTGGAGTATGGATGGTAGAAATCCGTTTCAACTAGATTTTGCGTCGACTTTCCAATGGACCTCCGGTAACGTGCAGTAATCCTCTGTTTACGATCACTGTCCTGATAAAAGGTCCGTTAGGTCGTGTACTTCGAAGCTTGACATCCAGATACGATGGAAAACCGGATAGAGGAACCTTTACCACATTTAGGTATTCATAAACATTGTAAGGTATTCGTTTGACATGGTCTCGAAGTCATCTGGGAGTGGGGGAGCATACACCGCGGAGGCGTTCGAGAGACGTCATTTGGGATAAGGCAAGAGCTCGTAGTACTCTCTGCATACACCACGTACCTTGTCCGGCACAAAATATCTGGATTTAATGTATTCTGCATCAAGGATATTCTCATTTCCCCAGCGGATGGGAAGGAGTCTCCGAGTCAGCTATGTGAGAAAATGGGACACGGCTGACGGACCAGGGCTGTGAAAAAAAAAACATTCTCACCCGGAATATAGAGATGCGCCATATTTGCCTTGAAGATGGCTCCAACTGGCTCCAACCAATTCTCGTTCATCGCCGTGACTCCGAGTCGTACTTGAATGGCTAACTTGAACCCAGCCGATCCAGAGCCTGGTCATCCAACAGACGAAACTCCCTTGCTGGATGGCAATACAAACACGGAAAGCCAGGGATATATCAAGGTAACCCGGGCACTCTATGTCTCCCACTTCCTTTCTACCTGCAATGCCCGCATCTTCGAATTTGGGGCTGTCCTCTTCCTCGCGGGGCTCTTCCCCGGCACCCTGCTTCCTGCGTCGGTCTACGCCTTGGTACGCGCTGCCTCCGCAATCCTGCTCTCTCCCGCAGTTGGGCATCATGTTGACACAGGACATCGTCTACAAGTAGTAAGGTTCTCGATTGGTTAATCATTTCACGGAAGCCAGAATGAAAACCACACAACTGACTAATTACCTCTTTGGGACTGCAGTCGGGCAGCGCCTTGCGGTAGCATCATCGTGTGCCGTGTTTTGGTACCTATCAACGCAAAAATCGATCCCTTCGGCAATTATCTCATTGCTATTGGGTGCATTGGCAGTTTTGGCATGCGTAGAGAAGTTGTGCTTCATTATGAATACGATATCAATTGAACGCGACTGGGTGAGGCGTAGCGTCGTTTCCTAGCTTGAACAGCATTGAGAAGATGTTCGGATAGGTCGTTCTCATCGCTGGGGAAAACGATACAGCACTTCAAGGTTTGTATAACGTCTCTTGGGAAACAAGGATGTATCTCTTACACCGGTCTATGTGGACAGCCCTTAACTCACAGATGCGGCGTATCGATCTATTCTGCAAGTTGGCTGGACCCCTTGTTATCGCCCTCATCAACGGCATCTCGATGAAGCTGGGGATCGTCATAATCTTCGTGCTCAATGTCACATCCGTTACGATAGAATACTGGGCCATAGAAAATGTTTGTTCCAACGCTATGATATGATTCGCATATCCTGATCTTTATACCCAGGTTTACGTCAAAGTCCCGGCGCTTCAAGTACCCCGCGATCAGGTTGCTCCCATCTCTCAATCCGTCTTGGGGACACCTTCTCGAGATCACGTCTCCCATTTTTTGCTTTCCCGCATCCAATCGGTATCCGACTCATGGTCATTCTATTTCCACCATCAGGCTTTCCTCCCCTCGATGGCCCTATCATTACTGTACCTCACCGTACTCAACTTTGCTGGGCAGATGGTCACCTACCTCGTTAGCATTGGGTACAGCTCAACACAGATCGGCCTTATCCGAACGTTGTCTGTCATATTCGAGATATCGGCGACATGGCTCGCTCCTATCGCGGCTGCCAGGGTTGGACCCATAAGAGCGGGATTATGGTTCATCAACTGGCAGTTGGCGTGGGTTCTTGTATCCATCATCCTGTTTTTAAATATACCCTCACCGATCTTCGCTGCATCTGGTCTTGCCGGGGGTGTGATCTTAAGTCGTCTCGGGCTTTGGGGATTCGATCTGTGTGCACAAGTGATCATCCAGCGAGTGAGCATGCCATGGTTGTCTATATCGCGCGGGATACTGACACTCTTCAATTCCGCAGGAAGTTGATCCACGACACAGGGGAATGTTC
Organism: Tricholoma flavovirens; assembly: GCA_003313805.1. Classification (NCBI taxonomy): domain Eukaryota; kingdom Fungi; phylum Basidiomycota; class Agaricomycetes; order Agaricales; family Tricholomataceae; genus Tricholoma; species Tricholoma flavovirens. Next base: position 22,328 of record QLOK01005168.1, read on the forward strand.
TCGTCCTTGGAAGTATCGTTTCAGAACGCTTTTGAGCTATGCTCATACATATTGACCATTGTTGCTGCTCGACCAAAGCAATTCCGATACCCGGTCATTGTGAGCGCTGTCGCGGTGTGGATCTCTGGGATCTTGTATACAATCTTTGTTAGAGAGAGGAGAGGTCATTTGTTGCACAAGCCGGTTTGCCTAAGAGGCAGAAGAGACTGATATATACAGCTGTTGTCCTATGCCCGAAATTATAAACTAATATTTGTTGGACACCTGGACAACACTGTACATGATCGTTCACAATCACATCCTTTCGTTCCTCTCCCTGCCCCCTGTCTCGACTGTCCGTCCTACAGAATCATTGGACTTGGGTTCGTTGCCTCGAGCTGCACCGTTAACCTTGGACAACTTGAACATTACATCGGGTTGGATTTCACTACACTAGAATGTCATTCTATATGCACTGTTATAATACCTATAATGCAGTACATGTAAGACAAAAAAAAAATAGAGATGGCGGCACCGCGAGTTGCATCCCGTCTCTCGTGACCCGCCATCCATCAGTGGTGACAGCAGGGATTGCGCAGAGGCATACGTTGGCAGTGCAGTGGGTGGTTGTCATCGTACCCTTCGTCGTGCCTCATCGTCTCCCCACACTGGTGGACATTCCTGTCATCCCTGTTCCCCCTTCGCAGGGCATGCAGGCTGCCGGTGCTGGGACATCGTCTGTTGTAACTTGTCTGGCACCCATGATCCACTGCACGAGCATGACTCGGGGCTGTCATCTCGTGCGGACCTGGTGCTGGTGCCGATTGTTGTCTGTCGGGTGGTCGATCGTCACCGTGGGGTGTTAATAGACGGGTCGTGTTGGGTCGTGTTGGGCCCTCTCCCCGACCTCTTGGTTCCGATCCCCGCCATGGTCCCCCTGTTTGTGGCTTTGCTGCCCATCGACCTCGTAATGGCCCTTGATTGTTGTCGGTCGTCGGTCGTCGGTGTTGTTATTAGTGGTGTTGGTGGCATTCGAGGGCCGAGCCTGTGATTGGCCGGATACCCAGCACTGAGCAGGCAATGTTCGCGGGTGCGCTAACCAACTTGAACACGAACCCCCAAGCCCCAGTAACGCGCCCTGGTGCCCAGTCTTCAGCACAAGATCGAATGATAAACTTGGAGAGTTTGTAGCGCTCGAAAGGTGGAGAGTGGATCAGCTTGACATCATGGAATTTAAACAGGGGAACCCAGTTGTCATAACATTGTTCGCAGGAGCATCGCCGGCTTCAAGTGTAGACGCAGGACGAACGGTTTGCCACGACTAAGGCAACTCAATCCTGTGCATCCTCGGTTAGGTAAATAATGGAAGGAAGAGTGTCGGAGAAGGCAGAGAGAGAACAGACCTTCGGACTAGCATACACTCCGCGAAACCATAAACTGTGGTGGCCCACATATACAGGTTCCGCGATGCGAGTACTGTCGGGCTAGAAATTGCAGCTGTGGAAGGTTGGATTTGGCTGGGGAACCACGTTGTAGGGTTTAGGCGAATAAGCACACATGAAACGGATGGCGACCTCGGAGCGGAGGGTACTAGGGTTTGCGGAGATCAGATAAGTGCGTCGAGACCTAGTACAGTGACTCGGAAGTCAGCATACAGAAAGAACCCGGCAAGTTTGCCAGCAGTGGGTATTGTATGACTTGTTAATTCACAGATAACCCATACATCTCTGAGGCCGCAGCAGAGAAGGGTAAGTTATGTGTTCTGGCCTGCATGGATTTGTGGTGGTTAACACGTTCCCTTGGAGGCTATCATTCCAACAACTTGAAGTGTACTCGGAACCTGAGGCTTGATTGACTCGATGCCAGTACGGTAGCCGAAGAGTCCAAGGTCGCTCAAACTGATGTTGTCCTTGATATTCATTTTCGGACCCTTCTACTTGCAGGCATCTGGAATAACTTCAAGCGACGGGGCAGCATGTCTGCATAATGTAGTACTTTCCACTGTAACCTGATAACTGGGACTTGAGCTGCTTGCGCATTACTTATGGTACACGGCCACCACCATGTCGTCAACACCCGCAGCCCCGATACCTACGGTTGTCACTATGCCGGAGAAATATGCCCCAGACTGCAAACGAGTACACATCGCACACAAAACGGGCTCAAACGACGATAGACGTCGTTTGGGCCCAATGTAATTCTTTTTGTATGTTTCTTTCAACCAATTGAACTAACTGCATTCATTCATTTTTAGGTTCTAAACATGTTGTAACGACGGCCGCACCTCATCTTGTGCCACCGCTGTGAGCTCCTGCTCCCAAGATGGACAGCAGGGCAAGGACCGACAGGAAACGGATAACGGGGACGGGGAATGACAGATGACAGACGACAGGGATAGAGGATGGGGGCAACGATAGATGGCGGAAACCGGGGACGGTGAACGATAGGAGACCAGGGAAGAGGCCAATGACGCCAGCACCATAACCACGACAGACTACCCAGCACCCGCTACAGCCCTGCAAGCAACTGCTCGCAGGGTGGATTTCAGATGCTAACGGGCGACGACGAGCGACACCACACCGACACCAATAGCCGATCCAACGATGAACCACGCAAGGACCAGGATCAGGACAACACAACGACGAGCACAAGCACCCCGACAACGA
>QLOK01005209.1:0-11485 GCA_003313805.1 Tricholoma flavovirens
GTTAATTTTAGTTTCATCTGACCATATTATCCTTTTCCAATCCTCCAGTGTCCACTCAGCATGCCACTCAGCAAACTCCAGTCATGCACGGTGGTGGTGAGGCTTGAGTAGGGGGCGTTTTCGCTTGACTACAGGTTTCATGCCTCATTTCTTGAGGTGGCGATGAAGTGTTTGGGAAGAGAAGGGGGTATTGGTGATATCCTGGAGTGTATGTGCTGCTTCAGTGGCATTCTCCTCCTTTCCCAAACGAATAATCCACCTGGCATAGTCAACATCGGCAGTAGTAAGCTTAGTAGGTCGACCACCAGATGACTTTGGTTGGTCAGAACAGTGCTCAGAGCGAATGCGACTAATAGTAGCAGTGCTGAGACCAGTTTGATGAGCAATTGGGCATACTGAAAGGCCAGCATCAAGAAGTTCAAGAACATGAAGTGTTTGAGCAGAAGAGAGCTTGCGCATGATTGGTGGGGGGTTGGAATGAGATGCCAACTGGTGGAGAGCTCTTATATATACCTAGTCACATGATATTGTTTGTAATTGTTTATAATATCAACAAAATCATGTGATTTGCCCATATTTCTGACTAAAAAATCAGTGCAACAAAACTGTTACAATGAGTGACTGAATTAAATGGTTTATTTAACTTATGAAATGATGTCACATGACCCTGAGACCTTTCAGGCAACCTCTTGTGATATTGAGGTATACTCCATGATATTTTTAAGAATTCTGAAATTTTATTTCCTATTTTACAGACTGATCTATACAAATATGCAAAACATTGTAACAGTTTTGTAAGCTACTGTAGGTCTGTTCCCTTTGCCCTTGACTCGAAGACGGTCGGGTCCTCCTCCATCTGTCCATCTCCCAGCAGATTCCCAGATGCTTCTGCCCTGGCAGCCATTGCTGCTGCTAACACATCCCTTTCTTGGATATGCTCCCTTAGTGCTCACAACTCTGCGACTACTTCAGCAGAGTTTGTCCTTGGGACTCTTGATTCTATGACTCCCTCTTTGACTTCAAAGAGGTGCTCCCATGGCAAGTTGTTGTGCTCCAGGTCCAGTCAAATGTCTGCATTCACATAGTCATGTAACTCTGGCACCTCTGTCCAGTAGTCATGCTCATAGTACCTTGATAGCACATCCGCTACCTTGTTCAACTCCCCTTTGATGTACCTTATATCAAAGTCGAATCATGCAAGGTAATCCATCCACCTCATCTGCCTACTCAAAAGACATGGCTGCATCTTAAAGAACTCTAGTGCCTTGTAGTCTGTCACCACATGGATCCAATACCCTAGAAGCTTGTCCTCCCATTTCAGGAGGGCTTCCAGTATGGCTAGTGTTTCATGTTCAAACACTCAATAGTTCCATTGTGCATCAGTGAGCTTTCAGGACATGAACCCTGCTGGACAACATGTCTGCCAAGCTTCACCCTGTCCATACATGGCACATATGCCATAGACTGATGCATCACAGATGACCCATATAGGCTCATCCTTCACGGGATCGATAGGACATAACACAGGCATCCTACAACAGATGGTCTTAATCATCTGAAAGCACTTCTTGTGCAATGGCTTCCAATAGAATGGTGTTCCATTCATCATCATACCAGCCAATGGGCCAGATATTGTATGAGGCCCAAAAACCTCTGTACATCGTTGAAGTTACAGGGCCTGTTCCACTCCCATATTTTCACCATTTTATTACCATCCACATGGAGGCCCTTCTCATCTATCATGTGTCCAAGGCATTCTACCTTGTCTGCGAACAGCTCACATTTTTCCTGTTTCAGGTAAAACTTATGTTTGCATAACCATGCAAATACTAGCTCCAGGTGCCTCTGGTGCTCCTGCACTGATTTACTATAGACGAATATGTTGTCTAGATACACATGCAGAAATATCCCTATGAAATTGTGGAATATCAAGTTCGTTGCACATTGGAATGTCGATGGGGTATTACAGTTGCCCTGTTGCATCACATTGCTCACGAATGTGCCATAGATCATTGCAAATGCAGTCTTGTGCACATCATCTGGGACTATTCATATTTGCTCATATGCATCTGACAAGTCAATTTTCAAGTGTATCTTTGCTCTAGCCACATCAAGACATATCACATCTTGATCTGGTAACAGTGTTACATCCTTCACTGTATTGTCATTCTGCTGTTGCCCATCAACGACAGTCCTCAGCTTATTCATCTTTTTCCTGATGCAAAGCATCAGGGCCGCTTGCTCAGCCTGAGCCTGTTCCCACCATCCTGCACACATATAACATGCGATCTTCTCCACCAGCTCAGGCTTCAAGGAGTCCAGGAAGTGGGGATTATGGTACTTGGACCTCTTCTTCTCATCAACCAATAGTATGTGATGGTTGATTTCTCAAAGAGGGGGCAGCCTTTCTGGCACCCCTTTCATGATGTCCTCACAGGACTTCATCCATTCCTTGCATAAACAAGGAATGTCTTTCTCTGTCAATGAACTGCACTGGTTCATCTTCTCTGATTAATCCTCTATTACTGCCATCAGGATGCTATTCATCCTGTCATCACCTACCTTGCTTCTTGGCTGGTAGATCCTGGGCTTGCTTTCGTTCTCCCCTTCTTTTTGAGACATATGCCTCAAAAATTCATAGATGATCTTGTCTACTTCCTTCAATTCCTCTAGGAGCCAACCCGGCTCCTTCGTGCTGGTGTCAAATGTAGCTGCCCTATCTACCATCCTTTCAACATCATCTATCATGATGTCATCCCCAGGTTCCAGCAACACCAGGAACAGCAGAGGGAGTCCTCTGCCTGGTCGATGTTCATCGTCATCAACCTTCTCAATGATTGGCATACAACCTTAGTCTGGTGGCTTCTTGATCCTAGGTGCAGTGTTCTTGCTGCACTCCAGTTATTCCTTGGTGCCTTTTGGTGCCTTTGTTCTCTTGACAGGGTCGTCCCCCTGTCCTTTATCTCGAAACCTCATGGCTTGTCTACGCACCAGTAGGTACACATCTGGACTCTTCCATGGTGCTGGCAGTATCTCCTTCTTATGTCTGATCTTGTTCTTGTTGAAATCTAAGCACAATTCCATGCTTTCTCATAAACACTGTCCCTAGTATTACATTGTATCAATCGATGTTCACAATGTCAAAGTAGTGTCACACATCTACATGCCCATACTTTATGCACACCTTCATGCCATAATTGATCTTTGCCTGGCTTCCCCTCATTCCCAATTGCATTGGTACTTGTTCAGCCAGCTCGTAGACCTTCAGGTCTGTGACACACACTAACTCTAGTGACACTGCATCCATGGTACACCCAGAGTCCAGCAGTGCTACCGCTGCTTGCCCATTTAACTTCACCATCACAATGAAGCCTTTTTCTTCATCCTTCAGCCTTACTGGCCTGTCCAGTATCTTACTAGACTTCCATACTGTAGTTGATGTCTTTTTGTCTGCTACCTTCTTTCCTTTCAGTGGAGGGGTTACCTCCCCTGTCCTTAAGGCTGCAATGAGCACCCTTGATTCATAGATGACTTTGTCATGTTCTTCAGCATCAGGAGACTCCACTGAGTCTCCTTTGCAATCTCCTTCTTTGATCGTATCATCATCAGATGCAACTTCTTCGTCACTATTCGACACCTTGAGTAGCAGAGGCAAGCCCTCTTCCTCTGATGACAATTCTTCCAACTCCCAACTATTCACATTGTTGAGGTCCTCCTCGTCCAACTGCCAATAGTCATCTATTCCTGTTTGGAATGCATACATGCGCACTCCCCTTCTATCATCATCACCCTCCTCTTGGAGACCAATGTCATCAAATTCAAATTCATTTTCCTCTCCTTCGGATCTGTACTGTGAGCCCTCATAAGGCTCACTGTCCTCTTCTACCTCTCCTTCAAAGGGGGGTTCCTCTTCTTCTCTGTCTTCAGAGGGCTCTTCCTCTTCATCATCCTATTGGATGACTTCCTTTGTGGCATACATCTGTGTGGATGTCCCTTTGCCTTTCTTGTCTGGCAGGCACTTGTTGTCTTTGGCCATGTGGACAAACTCCCCGCAACTGAAACATTTCTTCACTCCCAAAGAAATGTTCCTTCTGTCGAACCCCATCTTTTTATCAGGTTCTTTGGCTTTTGAGGCAGAATGTTCCTGCCTCATCGGCTGAGCTGACCTGTTCCATACCTTTTGGTATGGCTCCTTCTGCTGGCCACTCTTTTCCGATGTAGTCTGTTGGCTGTCCTGTCATTCAGCAGGCTTCTGATATTTTTTATCACCATATGGCCTCTCTGTATAGCATTTTCTCTCACAGCACCTCTCACTGCGCTATTGTCTATTGTTCGTCCCAGTATCAGGATGTCTGTAGGGTGGCCTCTTCTGCCCTCCTTGCATGGTGGAGTATTGTCTCCATCCTGGAGTACTCCAGCATCATGTCTTCATTGACCAAGTGGTCAAATATCCTTTTCAGAAGCCTCATGACATAGTGCTTCTTGAAGGTATACCTATCAGGTGGCCTTACCATCTGATCTGCATATTGGGTCAGTCTATGGTAGAATGCCATGACCCCTTTGTTCAGAGCATATGTCACTCCCCAGAATATGTCCATTGCTACCCCAAAGGCAGCATTGTGTATAAAACGGTCATATAATCCCATTATTACCATCTTTAACAACCATGCTTCCTGTTGATGGTCTATTCCATTGACATTGTCATTGAACCAAGTCAAGGCATCCCCTTGAAGGAATACAGCCATGCAAATGACTCATTCTGAGTCCAGCTCTGGCCCACAGATCTGGTTTATTTGAAACCATCTAAGGAGGCTCACTAGCCACCTCTCAAATAACTTGGTGTCATCTTTGCCGCTATATGCCTTAGGCTCTGGCACCTTCAGCAGCTTTGTTTGACTATGTTCGACCTCCTGGCTGACCTGTCTCTCTATCAAGTTCTGATACTTCTCATGTATCACCCTTAGATGCTTTGTAAACCAAGGTATTCCTCTGCCTTTGTATGCATCTAGCTCTAACATTGATGCCTGCACATACAGCATACTATGTGCCAGAGTCTGAGGCATGTCCATCAGCCCTGTGTTGCATCCCGATGCATGGAATAGTTTCCCATCCATGTCTTCATCTTCATCCATGGGTGATCCCCTGTCATCATCACTGCTTTCCGATGGAACATCTTTGTTCCTTCATCTCCCTGGACCTCCTGGTCCATGATCACCTTTTAATAATCCCCTGTGATTCCCTATGGAACCTTCTCTTCTGACGGCTTTGTCCCTCTTACCCCTCAGCAGACCTTTGTGATCAAATACAATCCCTTGGTCCAGCACTGTAGGGATCCCCGTCTCTCTCATCTGTGACTCACAGAGCCTCTGGTGAGTGGCTTGTTCCCATCCCTTGTAGGACAGTGTACTCAATGCCAATGTCACTGCATTGTTCATTGCTTGAGGCAGATTCCTCAGCCTCTTGACCACCCTCCATCGTCACTCCTCCTGCTCAACCGTTTCACCTGGCTGTCGAGGCAGCTCCAGGCTCATCTCTACCTTCTTCATTGTATCCGGCATCGAAGGCAATGATCCCTTTCTCTCCTCAGAATGTCTCATCATTCCCTTCAACTTCTTGCTTGCCCTCATCAGGTCTACTTCTGCTATGGTGAGGAATGTCCTCCATTCACTCCCTTCAAATCCTCTTGGAGGTTCCATCCTCTGGGCTTCATTCACCATATTCTCCAGGCTCCCCCCACTGGATAGCCCTCCTGCCAGGTGTTTGACACCTCTAATCCATTCATCCTGGGTGAACCCAGGACCAGGACCAGCATCCTGGACAGTTTTCATGGTGTCATGCCATTGCCCCATCTCATGATCCTCATCCCAGGACTCTGGGCTATCCCTTCACGCTGTTCTCATCAACAATATCCCAGCTGGTCTGTCATCTGGCAGTACTTCTGCTAAGAACAATGGAATGGCCTTGTCCCATAGCATGGAGCTCTTTGCTCCTCCTAATACCAGAGATTCCACCCACTCTGGCGTTGAAGTGCTTGTTTCAGGGAACAGCAAGATGGGACATTTGTTGTCCCTTGTCTGTTCTTCAGCTGGTCCTGACATGGCATCATCAGGCATCTCTGTTTCTCCAGCTAACTGCTGGGGGTTGTCGGGAGTGTCTGCTCTGTCACTCTTCCCTTTTTTATGTTGCTTTGACCAACATTGTTGTTGTCTGCATGTCGCCATTGATCCCTTTGTTCAGGATATGGAAATTCTATTTTTGAATTTCCTCTTGTAGCTTACACTGGGTATTCCCAGTATATCAAGAAAAGATTTTGTGTATTAGCATAGTGGTGTCAGACTTAGGGAAGTATCTGGCTAGCCAGCTGGCTACATATTGTCTGGAACTTCCTGTATTACATAATGCTTACATAATCCATGTGCCCATTTGCACTGGACCTCTACATATGAAGGACACATCAAAGCTTATTGCATGCATCCTGGAACATGATTGATGGCTCAGCCTCAAAAACTCTGATGACATGGCCTTGGCAGGAAAGCATGGGAAAAGGAAGGTAAACCCTAACATCACCTGCTATGGATGCAGAGAAAAGGGGCACATCAGTCAGCAGTGCAAGAAGAAGTCCAAATCAGGAAAGGGGAAACTGGGAGGGAAGCAGAAGGAGACAACAGAAGCCAATGCAGTGGCAGATGAGGATGAATTTGCATTTTGTGGAGAGGACACAGCACTGGCTGTTTCACCAGATTCTTGGCTGGCTGACTCGGCATGCACTTCACACATAGCATGGGATTGTGACATTTTTATTGATTACACTCTGACACCAGGACATCAAATTTCCAGTTTTGGAAAAACCCCTGGATTAGGATGAGGGACCATACAGTTACAGACTACTGTGGAAGGGAAAACCTCGAAAATCACTCTGAAAAATGTGGTACATGTGCCTGATGCCCCATTCAATCTCATCTTGATCTCATGTGCAATCAAAGCTGGAGCAGCTGTTCTATTTTCATCACCCAGAGTCAGATTCTGAGCACCTAATGGAACAATCATCATGGAAGGTCAGGTATCAAATCAGCTGTTTGACATGGATGTCAGAGGTATAGCCAAACAAGACCAAGCATGGGAGAACATGGGATGAATGGCACAGGATTTTTGGGCACTTGAATATGGGGTTGGTAAAGATGCTGAAGGATAAAGGGATGGTATTGGGAATGGAGGTGGATAGGACAGTGGAGTCTGCCATGCAGTGCAAGGTATGCATTGTTGCCAAGCAGCATGTCCAATCTTTTCCCAGAAATGGCCAAACTGAGATCAAAGAGATTGGAGATCTCACAGTCAGTGATCTATGGGGACCAGCATGCACTCAGGCTCCAAGGGGAGATCATTACTTTGTCACATTCACAGATGGCAAGTTGTGGCTAGTGTTGCCAATGGCTAAGCCAATCATTTTCAAAAAGATTAAGATATGGCTTCAAATGAAATAGTTGAAATTATGAGAATATTTGAGCGTATAGATCTCCCCAAACGCCGGTGGGTCTTCTGCCAACACTACGTGCGAAAGGATGTTTTGACGGAGATAATTGAGCAGCGACAAAATGGCTCAAAAAGTGAGCTGTTTTGTAGCCGGTCAAATATCTCTTCACTGGCGACACGGATCGCTTAGCGTTGGCGGAGGGCCCACCGGCGTTCTGGGAGATCTATACGCTCAAATATTCTCATAATTTCATCTATTTCATTTGAAGCCATATCTTAATTTTTTCGAAAATGATCAGCTTAGCCATTGGCAACACTAGTCATGGTGCACAATGACATATTTTATGAAACAGAAATCAGAGGCACTTGCAAAATTCAAACAGTACAAGGGTTTTGTCAAGACTCAAACTGATCACAAACTCAAGAAACTTTGTGTGGATGGAGGAGGGGAATTTCTTAGCAAGGAGTTTAAAAAATATTTATTGGATAACAGTATTCAATTGGATGTCATGATACCCCACTCACCATTGCAGAATGGAATTGTGGAACGATTAAACTGAATGATAGTGGAGCACGCATGGGTGATGATCCATCAGCACGATCTACCTTACTCCCTTGGAAGGAAGTGGTCATTTACACCACTGATCTTAAAAATAGATCCCAAATGCATGTGATCAAAGATCACAAGGTGCCTGACAAAGTCTTTTGGGGAAAGAAGTCAAACATGTCAAATCTGGAGGAATTTGGCAAAACTTGCTGGGTCTTGCACCAGAATGGGAAAATTTCCAAGCTCGACCCAAAATCAAGGCAATTTATTTTTGTGGGTGTAGCTGATGATACAAAGGGCTACAGGTACTACAACTCTAACACCTGCCAAATTCTCACCTCATGGAACATGGTATTTGAAGTTGAGGGGGAGAAATCACATGATGTGGAAATTACCCACCCTATGCCACTTGAGGGGGAGAGTGAGGAAAACAACAAGCAGACATTGGGTGGAGATGGGATCCAGGCACAGAATGCACCTGAAAAGGAATGCATCATGCATCAAAAACCCCATCAAAAATACCAATACCTCAGGAACAATCAACCCATATCACTGCACAACCACTAATTAATTATAGGTTGCTGAATAATCCAAATTCCTGTGGGCCAAAGAAATGGCAACATCAAGTACCAGCAGTGGAGGAATCCAGCTTCATCATGGTAGATTATGCAATGATCAGGGCATCACTGGAGGATGATCTGCTCTTGGTAAAGGAAGCCATGGGCAGACCAGATTGGGAAAAGTGGAAGGAGGGGATGGATGCCAAGATATCCCAGTTAACCAAATGAGGTACATTCAAATTGGTTGACTTACCATCAGACTGGCAGGCAATTGTGAGTAAATGGGTGTACCACATCAAACACAACCATATTGGGACAATTACGAAGCACAAAGTGAGACTCATGGTGAAAGGATGTTCCCAGATTCCAGGAATAGATTTCATGGAAACCTTTGCACCAGTTATGCAGCTGGAAACCTTCCATCTATTAATAGCACTCACAACAAAATTAGGACTCATGATCCACATGGTCAACATTGTAGGGGCATACCTCAATGGGACATTGGATAAGATAATTTTTATGATGCAACCCCCAGAATATGACAATGGAACTGGGAGAGTATGGCAGCTCTTATGGCATCTCTATGGGTTGAAACAGGCAGGATGGGCCTGGAATGAGGAGCTTAATCAAACCTTCCTCAAAATGGACTTCATGCAACTCTTTTCAGATCAATGCATCTATATTAGGCACACCAATCAAGATTTGTTGATCACATTGGTCCATATTGACAACATGACTATTCTTGGATTGGATATTGATGCCATCACAGATATGAAAGCTGAACTGGGGAAGTACTTCACGATCACAGATCTGGGGGAGGCAAAGCAGATAATAGGATTGGAATTGGACAGGGACATGGAGGTAGGTACCCTAAAAATCAAACAGACACAATACATCAAGAAGGTCCTGGAGAAATTTAGGATGACAGATTCACACCCTGTCAGTACACCACTGGACCCAAATGTCAAATTGGTAAAGACACCAAGCGACAAAAGCCACAATATCCCTAAGTACTGAAGCACTATTGGATTGCTTATGTACACAGCAATTGGCACACAACTGACATTTCATTCACAGTGCAAACACTCAGCCAATTTATGAGTAACCCTGGCCCTGCTCACTGGTCAGCCATCAAACATGTTTTCTGGTATCTTAACAGCACTTGTGACTTAGGGATCATCTACTGTAAAGGGGCAGAAGTCAAACCCCTGGCTTATTCAGATGCTAATTGGGGCACCAATGTGAATGATCAAAAATCTATTTTTGGCTACATTTTCCAAATGGTGAACAGTCCAATCTCCTGGCAATCAAAGAAGCAACCCATGGTGGCCCTATCATCGATGGAAGCCGAATACATGGCTGAGAGCCTAGCCATGTGACAGATCATCTGGCTACAAACCCTTACAGCCAAACTCAGTATCCCCCCATCACACTTAATGTCAATAATCAGGGAGCAATCAATTACTCTAACAACACAATCAATCATGGCCACACTAAACACATCAACATCCAACTAGGGAATGTCATGGGCTACCCCAGGGTTTTTCAGGGCAACCTGTGCCCGTACCCATCAAAACCCGTACATGTAGAGAAGGGTATGGGTTCTGATAGGTATGGGTCATGGGTCGGGTATAACCCCTGGGTATCAAAACCCATACAGGATCTGTCAGGATCTGTCTGTGACCACCAACATTGTTGATCATTGATCATGTATATGTTTACACATATTTGTATGCTCACCACTGGCACATCAACCACCTCTTGATGACACCACCACCTCCTCCCTTCTTCCTACCCATAAAACCAACCATGGAAATGGGGCCAAACAACATTATCGTTGTTTGGTCCCCTGGTAAGTGTCTTTTTATATATTCTTTGCTTTTTGTTTTTCAACTAACTTATATTTTTCATGTCTTATAGGTTTTGATGTATAACAATGAAACGACATCAGGACAATGGTGGCAGCCACTTATGGGACCATGAAAGCACCCTCAACCACAGCCATGAGCAACTGCTCATGGGGTGGGAATGGGTCCAACTACAAAATGGCAAGAGAACAGCAATGCTGCCACCAAACCAAATGAAAATGGAACGAGGATGGAACAATGGGAGAGGAGGGGGAGACAATGAGGAGGAGGCAAGGCAAACAAAAGAGGCCCAAGAGACATCATTTGACATCTCTTGGGCTGTTGGTAAGTTTTTTTTCTTCCATTTCATTTTTTGTTGCTAACAAATACTAACTAGAACTGCTGACCACACTGACGATGACAGGACGATGAGGCCGACCCAGTGCTCACCCCACACTGCTGCAAGCCCCTGCTCATGGGGTGGATTGTGGGTACTTGATGACAACGTGGAGACAGGATGATGATGACAATGACATTCATGTACAAAACCCACCATGCCTGTATCACAGGTGTGGGTTTGGTGGGGGTTACTAAACTCCAACCCATACCCATACCCATATGCACCCATGGTGTTGACCCGCACATGTTTACAAACCCATGACATTCCCTACATCCAGCATCACTTCACACATGAGAAACACTGTGGACCCGCCTGTGGCAGAAATTCATACCATAATTCCCCCCTCTTATATATGTAAATCCATACCATTATTAGTGTCTACAAGTACTGAATATAATACCTGGAGGAAATAAATACAATCCAAAGAAAGAATAAACTTCATCCCAGAGTGGTATACCTATCACCTGGTAATTGTATGAAGCCATGGTATCATTTTCATTTTTTAAAGGTATGAACAAAAGTGGTGAAATTCATGTCAAATTGGGCACGTTTCATACCCTGTCATTTTTACCAATGTCATAGAAAATTCATCCATTCCGGGAGGATTTTTTCAATAGCCTATTCAGTAACCATAGAATATTTGAAGTATAAACTCATTCAT
>QLOK01005224.1:0-23353 GCA_003313805.1 Tricholoma flavovirens
AGGCCTATAAAGACCCCACTATGCCTATCGAGGCCTATGGAGGCTCGCGAGCCTATGTAGCCCTACATAAATAGGGCCAAACTATGGCCTCTGACCGTTTTCCTGATGTACCAACTTGAACATCGTTTAACATCCGGTCTACCTGCCACAGTCCCGACCGGTTCGCGGCCATAAATGAACACATGAAAGTCGGGGCACCATGTATATCATGATTATTAACTGTAGCTCTATTACATTTTATTTTCATCATTGAATCGCTCGATCTCAGCTCTTAGTTTCCGGAGAAGTCATAGGAATATGGTTCGCATGAGAAGTTATTTTTCATTCTTCTATGTTCGCACAAGAGTTCGCACTGTCCATCAAGTAGGTATACAATGCGGGTGTGGGATACAGAGAACTGCAGCTGCCACGGTTCACTGACAGCAGTAGTATGGTATTAGTGGTACAAGGGTATAAAACTACAAAGCGATCGCACATGCAAAAGGTATCAGTCTCCCGTGTTTAACTTGCATTTGGCACTAGCAAATCTCGGATTTGTCCACGTTCAGAATGTCAGCCCTCCAGAATCCCTTTCTCCTTCCATCGTTCCCAAAGCAACCCAACCCCAACGGGTGCATTCGGTTCACCTTTAATGTCTCTCACCTCCAAGAGCTCGTACTCGCGTCCAAAAGCAAGAAAATGTGCAAACAACGAATTGAAGTGAGGCTCAGAGCGCAGATGCAAGATCTGTGGGTAGTGCGCATAGTATATATGTGCGAAGACGCGGAGAAGTTGCCTGTAGACGTGCTTGACAGTTGCGGGGAAGGATTGATGAAAGGCTTGATCTGGAAGGCCATGGTTTATGGGTTATAAATGAATGTGAGGATAGGTTGGGGAACGTACTGGATTTTGTTGGGAATACATTCTCGTCATCGAGGAGGTTCTGGATAGATGACATGACGGAGTCGATGTATGTTGGTGCGGAAAGAGCAATTTGCTTCCCGCCCTGGTTTGTCCATGTATAATTTAAGCTACGAGGACATGAGGAGCGCGTCCTGAAGCAAGAGAGGAAACATGTAAACGTACGCTGGGCCAGCAGACATAGTCGGACAAGCATATTGCGTACAACGCTCTGTGATAGCCCCATAAAACTCGTTCAAGTTGGTATAGAAATCAAAAACTAGTTGAATACCAAATAGAATCAACGCAACTGGTACAACGATGAATACCGCAGGAAAAAGTACGTACTGTTCATAGCAACCCACTCCATGATGTCCACGTATTTAGGAAGCATCACGATCGTCTTAAAATTGCCCTTCACAAGCGCAGCATCTGCAAACGGGCTGGACAGGTATAGCGGTTTCGCTGCACCTCCACCTGGAGACGGGGTCCGATGCTCCATCGAGCCTGAAGAGTCGGTGCGAGCCATGGGACCAGGTGAACGCCCCGAACGAGGAGCGCGGTTACGCCTGAATGAATGGCACGCCGTTATGAAATGATTAGTTCCATTGACTGGCAGAGAGTTACGAACCCGAAGAACGACATGGGTCGTTGCAATCAAAGGATGCGGCAGGGCAGTGGACGCGAAAGAAAGATGGAATTCTTAGAAAAACTGGTGGTGTCCAACAAGCGACGTGCAAGTTGACTACTGATGGATACATCATTTGATTGTGGCGGTGTGAGGCCGCAACTGGCACAATTTTCCGCAGAGTTACAGAACTCTTAAGTAGTGTCCTACACCTTGTGTAAGCCCCTTTTTATGCCACGATATTGATCACTCCCTAAATCAAGTCTGAATGCACAAACGATGGGCTTCAATGGCAATTGGCAGCTCAGCGCAACGGCCCGGGGCACACGTGGTAATATCACGAGGCTGCGATATCATTGTCTCTACTTATGATCGTTTGTTCGGGCGCGGGAACGTCAGCTACTCAGCGTACTCAACGAGACGTAGGTTTATCAAATCCGAGCATCAACTATAAAAATGCAGTATAAGGTATCCTCAGAGGCAATGGTGCCACCCTCAAGGAAGAGCCACTTCTGACTAATGCGCCATAATCCATTCCGTTACATGGTTTCCCCACTCTTCACCACTCCCAGAGCCGAGCGCTAAGATAGGACTGATATGGTCATGACCCTCGAGTATGTATTCCTCAATGGCACCACCTTTCTCTTTGACCTCCTTAGCGAATGTCCGCATGGCGCTAGAGATTACTCGAGGCTCGCTTTTCGCAATGAGGTTCTGGATAGGTGGCAGCGCGGCGATGTAAGCCGGGTCCGCACGGCGGAGCAGCCCTAATGGCTGGTTCATAGCAATCTTCTTTGCGCTACCGTAATACTTCTCCGCAGCTGCACGAAATTCTGGCTTTCTCTTGTTCAGAATTTTAAAGGGAACACCGAGGAGAAAGACGCCGCGGACAGCGCGTGCTACGGCGACTGACAACATAGATGGTATGAGGAAAAGTCCCGCAACATGGACTCCTCCTGCAGAGTGACCCATAACAAACAGCCGAACTGGCAGTGGGTCGCCATCAGTGTGGTGCTCAATCACCCAAGTAAGGGCATCTTCCACGTCCTGTGATCCTTCAGGAAAGACGATCGAAGGAACTAGGCGGTAGTCCGGTATGACTGTGAGGATGCCTCTAGACGCAAAAAATGCCCCGAGATTGTTATGGACTAGCATGGAGGGCGGGTGGCTTCTCATCCCACGAGTTAACCCACCACCGTAGAAAAATACGAGAATAGGCGATTTTAGCATCTCCGACGATTCTGGTGGTGGAGGGTAATAGACATCGAGCTAATGGAAAAAGTGAAAACTGACGGAGACGTATATTTACAAATGATATACCCCAAGACCGGCAGAGCCATAAGTATGCGTCTTACGCTCTATTGATTCAATGGCGGCGCGGTTGGCCTCAAGTAGTGGGAAACCTGTGTTTATAATTTGAGGTGAATTCTCGATACAAGTAAGCAATAGTTACCAGGGTTACTGATCTCTTTGGTGCGTGCATAGAGCATTGGTATTATACATTGAGCCATTTCTGAGATAAAGGGTTGGTTCGGGGGTGCTCTGCGTAAGGGTCTAATCGACGTGAATTTGAGATTAAAGGTCAACGTCAAGTTGAGTCACTGGTAAAGTCGAGTCAAAAGAGGACCCCGGTGAACTCATACATATGTCCGATCCAAAATCACCAATATTTAGTCATTTTCGTCGGTCGAGTTCGCCCTGGACCTCACTATTTTGCCTCCGTACGCATAACGTAGTTTCGGACATGGTACATGATAAATAACTTCAATTAGACTCGAGATAAACTGGAGCGCGAAATATATACAAACAAACGGTACCGCGATCATGTTCAAGTTCATGACGACGATTCGATGTTAACTCCACTGCACTACACCGTCGACAGTACGCAGAGAGTTAACTGGACGGCAACCCAAGAAAAATCTCTTTCATCTGATTTTCCATTCGAATCAGAATACGAAAATGACGAGCAATACGTCGTTCGGACGTATCTTCAGTTTTTGTGGTTTCCAGAGGTTCGTGCCACGCGTTTTCGTACATTGATTTAGTCTGAACAATTAACATTGCAGTCAATAATGCCACTGAAGCTTGTCATACCTTCCCTATTACGCGTTAAGACTGACCAATCTTCATCTGAGGAACCACATCCATTACACAGTCTTTTAAAAACTCTGCTTCAAACCGCGCGTTCTGCTTCTAATAAATACCACAATGAACTTCCCCAGATACTTAAGCATGGCGGAGGTGCTGGTGAGATTGAAGAGACTACGATGTGGTTCGCCTTGAACTACGAACAAGCGGACGACCAGCTCTGGGCCCGTACAAGCGCTGCTGGCCAGGGTCCCTGGGTAGATGAGGCGTGGCGCACGATGTGGATAGAGCGGATGGAGAGACGCGAGTCAGTCCTTTTATACCATCGGATCGCGTTGGCTCTAACACAAAGACGAATAATAGATTTCAAATACAAATTCTACTTTATTTTCTCAAGTTGTCGCTTCCTGGACCTATACCCCTATCATCGGACTTGTCGCCTAAACGGCCTAAAAGGTCTCGAAAGGATCTCCAGCCTGCCGCGCCCTTGCCTTCCGATGAAGATCGTTTAGAAGCTTTCATGGATAAACTCTCGATGTGGCAACTCATGACTAAACTTGAAAGGACCCCGACGACGTCTGATTCTATCTCGAACAACAAGGATGAACGCGATTGGATGCAGATTTTCCTCGAAGAAGTAGTAGAACCCGAGTGCGAATGTGCCATCCCTTCAATTGACAAGGCCAACCTAACGTGACCACGTGTTTTCAGGTTCGGATCCAAACTTCCCAAAGCCTGCGCACTCTTGCGCTCCAAAATCTTTTCCACTTCTCCCGTATCCCGATCTCCCTCGTCTGCATCGTCCCGCGCAACCTCACCCGACATTTCTCTTCCCCTAAAGCACAGTAAATCCTCCACTCGCCAGCCGTCCCCTGCCCCCTCAGCCGTCTCTTTTGATACAAGCTCGAAAGCCCGCACACTTGAGCGTACTCGCTCTAGGTCGCTTTCTATCTCCCTTGCCCAAGAGCGCGAAAGGGAGAGAGAACGAAGCGTTGGTCTTGGAGTGACGAAGAAGCGGGTGCTGAACAGGGAAGTCAGCATGTCAAGGGTATTCAAGCCTAAGCCAAAGGTTCCAGAGATGAAGAGCACAAGCAAGAGGAAGAGGCCCGAGAATGACATTCCTGCCCCGAAGGCGAAAGATCTGGGCGTAACGCTCGTTGTTGATACGCCTGTCAAGCCGAGAACGGGTATTAACACAAAGTCCATGTCACATTCACGAACTACCAATGGAAGCCGGGGGACCGTTAAAATGACCGGAAGTTATTCTCTGCCGCCTTTTGGTCGCGTAGGGCAAGACAATGATGATGATGATGAGTGGAATCTCCCAAGCTCCCCTGATATCTTATTACTTGGTGGAAAGGATGGGAGTAGCAATGGCGGCAGGCTTGGGCTTGAGGATGGCCAGTTGGGGGTGAGTGATACCCCCAGTAAAAGAAAGCGACCAAGAACGCAATAGGTGTTGTTGAGGACCACCATCCCCCATAAGTAACAAGTGTGGACGGTGTACAACATACATGAGGGATCGCAGGAGCTTTCTACCCGGACAACCCATCGATCAAAACCACAAATCTGGTGCGGCCTCTATTTTCACGTCTTGAGCATGACTGGCGCCGCAGAACGTAAGTTGAAGGATTTTACACGATCTAGTCATGTTGGACACATTAGTCTCTAAGGTTCTGTATTTCCCTACGGGTGTTATGCAAATATTGTTTTCATGCCGGTCGTGTTTTGTATTGTTCATGCACCGGAACGGCGTCACCTAATACCTGGATCCTATTACATCTTGAAGTATGTATTTTCCCATTGAGAAGGACTTTCCCTTCCATTGCCTTCTCTGATTATCATTGATCTTACGCCGTGTGTGGTCTTGGTCATCTTTGCTCCATATAAACGTTGCAACCGTCCCTTACACCAAGCAATGTGGTCTTGATCATTCCCCTAGCACTACTAGGATGTTGGATGGGAAACTAAGTACTCAGCCAGCATTACAGGATGGGATGGCTTACCCTGGAGGTGGCGAAGACTGCTCTCTGTTAATAACATACAGCCTGTGAACTAACTTGATGTTTTGAAGGGACATTTTGATTCGAGGTACAACAACTTTAGTACTATTAGGTTATTAGGTTATTCGGTCTGATCACATTTTTTGTCGTGAATGACTATTTTTAATCACTAATAACATGCATCATGCTGAGGGAATGTGAGTTTATGAGTTCTAGGTATGTGTTGATGTGAACCATATACCATTTTAGGTCAAGTCGCTGATGAGTCCACCAGCTGGCTACACCTCTGAAAACACATTTTGCGTATCCAGATACCCTCGAGGATGACAACGAACATATATGATCAATCTCCGAACACCTGCAAAGTAGTTTCGTGGCCTCATCTGATACTTCAATCACCGGAGATTTCTCGTCTGTCTTGGGCATTACTTCGACTTTACTATTTGATAGACTCAGATATCATAGATGACCCGCTCGGTCAGATTGAGTAACGGATACTTACTAGCACGTGCTTGGAATGAAGGAAGCAAGGACTCGATAGGTCCCAGGGCGGTCCCCATGGAACGTATGGAACAATGGGAACGAAGAAGTTAACGTTCAGCTTGGACATGATGCTCATTTCTCCGACTCGGACGTGCGACTTGGCAGTTGCCAGCATAGTCAGACAGTCCAACAACACATTCCCCCCAAGGATAGATCGGAGGCTGGAACCATCTCGGATAACCACCGTCCGTAGCGGCGACATGGCATGGACCCACCTCCCTTGGAGTGAGACCACTGACTCCCAGAGAGCTCCGACTCGCAGTTCCGTCCAGCAAGAGCCTTCTATTTGGTGACTCAGGAAGTAAGCCCTTTACATAATTCTGTCACAGAAACTGCAAATTTTCGTGAAAATTTTACGTGACCTCGTGCCTGTGCCAAACAACAGTCTGGCCAAGGCCGAAGAGGCTGGAAGCTGCTGGCAGGCTGCCTTAGGGAACAGTCAAGGATGGAGGGAATGTTAGGAAAGCAAATGAATCCCGTGGTGAGTTCTAAGTAAATGTAAGTTTACACACCTTGTGGCCCCATTATGTGTCCTTGGAAGAGGGTAAACGAGGGCTAACAGAGGCCTTTTTCATCAATCACCCATACCATCTACGCCCAGAAGACCCTTTGTCCATGGCTTCGTACAGTCGTCTATTCTATTGTCACCGCTATTCTATGGTCTATGTCTCTTCAGGCGCGCAAAAACATGTATATGGGCCAATCTCGGGACGCTTTGAAGCCTCTGTCAGGTTCGCAATAGACGGTTCACGTCACATTTAGTTTCCGAGAACAGACAGCAAGCATGTAAAACCCACCGGAGGATTGACAAACCACGCTGTCTCCCACTCACTTTCTACCCACCGTTTCATGACAAAATTATGAACTTCAGCTCCCGCTCTCCTTACGAGCTCTTCCTCCTCCTTTGTGCCCCTATCGGACCGCACCAACTTGTCTATGGTAATACCCCAGTCAGCAAGTGCAGGTAAACACGATGGAAGGGTCGAAGGCGAGGGTGGCGGCGAGAGGTTCCCAGTGAACCCCCAAAGACCATCTTGGTGTATCCTAGCAGAAATAGAATCGGGGATGAGGTGGCTGTGGAATATGGGGAGGCGGGTCCAAATCAGAGCGTGCTCAACTTCGGGTGGAACTAGCACCAGAGTGATCATTGGCTCGGTTATGATATGGAAAAGGATCGTGAACTAACCCGAATAGGGCCAGTCGTTTTGAATTATACTAATGTACTCTGCAGGAATATCAGCGGTGAAGTATGGAGGCGCATCGGCAGGGAGGTCTGGTAATATACCCATTATCTTGGGGTCAGTTTCCATGGAAGAGGTCTCAGGGAATGGAGGTTTGTCGGTGTCTAATGCTGAAGTCAAGAGAGAGAGATTGTCGGGCTTGCCCCATTGTAATCGATAGTTCAGTAGATAATTGTCTATTGGTCATTGATAAGAGTACTGAGTGAAAGTAGACACGTCTGTACCCACCCGAGGATCCGTATTTCTCTTTGATGCCCCTCGACCAGTCATTGTATCGCTTTTGCAGCTTTCTGTCACGCTTTAGAAGGCCAAGGTCACTGCGAGATACAAGCAATAATCATGGGTATATAAGTAAGAGGTTACCGAAGTTGGGGATGGAGAGACCGTCACCCGGAGTTCATGAATGTCTTCAGCTGTGTCCAAGTAAATTTAGCAGGATAGTAGACGAGAAGCTCCTCTTTGGTAGGGGGGCCTGTGCGAAGTGGTATGTCTTCAGGGGAGAGCACCTGGGAAGCCGCAGTGGTAGTTTTCCCACCCACAGTCATTATACAAGCCGATACCGATGTGTAGGAAGAAGGTCAGCGATGACTATGGAATGCAGAATATACAGCTAAAATGATGAACCAAGCACGCCAGGAAGAACTTGAACTGCCAGTAGCGATGGAAAATCTTGGATAAAGACAAAATCGGATCAACTTCTGTCCGATCGATGATCATTGCTATCATCCGAGTCACACATGTCCTCGGGTTGGCAACCCCCCAGAGCACCTAACCGTGGAAGAGGGGCGTGGCGAAGTCGAGGAAGGCCATCTGACAGAAACTCAAGCCCACAACTCCTCAGCAATGTCCAACCAAAAAGACAAATGGAGCACATCGCTTCTGTTAGTCGAAGCAGTGGACTAGAAAAGGACGGCGATGCGTGAGTCATCTTCAGGGTAGAATTCGTCGTTGTGATGCTTAGGCTGCAGTGCCGTAGGTTGAAGGAATTTAGGGTGCAGGAGGATTATAGGGCGTTTCTGCAAGGGAAGGTGAGTCAGATGTGTTCCGCCGGTTTACGTTTGACAAGCTTCCTCGACAGGTTGATGATGTATTTAGTCGAAATCCACAGGGACCTAACTTGACTGATTCGGAGACACGGCAGCGAATAGACGCACAGGAGAATGTACTCATCTTGTTTCGTGAGCTGCCTATGCTTTCATTTCTGACATTCTTACTCATGTGGTCCTTCCAAGGGAAGTTAAGGGAAGGGATCTACTCTTCTAGACGTAACGATGCGTTTGCACTAGAAGGTACGCCCAATGGCAAATCATGTTGATAAAGGGCGGCGACGAACTACATTTTCATTTCCTTCACCGTGACAGTGTATGAAACATCCCTTTACTTGACCGTTATTTTTGACGCTCCAAAACAAACCACATCTGTCATCCCTCATCTTCTTCCAAACCTGTACCTTTCCTCCCCCCCGCCTCACCCCAACTGTACTGCAACGATCTTGATTTCTCTAGTGCACCATCTAGTCGCAGGCTATCCTTCTCAACTCTCATTCCGACAACATCTCAGCGAGATTCCCTCATCGCTGGTGCACCCAGCTCTTGAAGTGCTGCAATGGATAAACTTTTTGTCACGGAGTCTCCGGACGCGTAATTATACTAAATTTGAGGAATTGACCCGCCCGTCTGCCATCTCGCAACTGTTCTCGAGTTCAGGACCGGATACCGATACGCTCTCAACGGCATTGGCATCGTTATCGATTGTCCCCGAGGACAATATTCACTCGCTGCCTAGACGAGCCCTTGAAGTTCTGGTGGATAATCTACGAAGAAAAGCGCGCGCTACGACATGGAACATCATCCGTGCAGCGTATCGTGAATTTTCCTGTGCCACCGCAGCCGAAGGGAGTGGAACACGAGACTGGCTTGCGCGTTCATTGTGTTTGCGGCCGCTTTCGCCATATGATGTTGCTTTTAATGTGGAAATGTGGCTTGAGCAACAGAGGCTGCTGGGCTACGTGCGGAGGAAAGAGGGTGTTGATGGAAGGTGGACTTTGTGTAAAGTTTCTTAAGATTGGTTCAGGTATACTATTGGCTAGGTGTATGTTTCCACCTATTTCCACCCCTTCTAGATCAGCGCTAGCGATCTCGTGGGATTGAGAATATATTCCCTAGGCTGTTCTGCGTTGTCACCACGACCTGGACCATCATTTGGGAATGCGAATTGGCCAATAGAAAACGCAACCTTACATAGCGTCTCGTGTACCTGGGTCTGTTCTATTTCTTTTTGCGGCTACTGTACAATCTCCGTATATATCCCATGTCTGTTGGCAGTTGCGGCAGTCATGTACATGGTAATGGATTGACGTTCTCATTCTGATGATGTTGCAACCATCTTTTTTGCACCACGACAGAGGGAAGCTTACCCGGATACATGTACTGCCATCGGATCGTCGTGGTCGTCTTTGGACGATTCGTGTACGTACCTTTTGTTCAGGAAAACGCAGCCTCCGTTCCCTCCACCACCTGGGTCGTTTTGACTGCTTCATATCCCCTCGACCCCCGGAATTTTTATGGCGATGACAGAGCTCCACGACGTCGAGAGGAGGGCTTGATAACGTACTGCCCAAACCCACGATATCATAACATATCCATCCGGCCGTCGCATCTCGTTGTGAAACGGGACAAAGATTATCCGAGACCAACATCTGACCGTTCTTATCGGATCACCACGGATGCTTGTGACCACTTGTGGAAGCGCCTGATGATTGAAAGTAGTAAGTATGTGGAGGGCGTCCCATCGAAATGCTGGGTGGCCTTCCCATCCATGGCTTCCCGAGGGCGTGGCCTCTCGGTCTGAAGGCACCTCTGCATCGTAGATGCTTTTCGCTCGTCATCTCGGCTTCTAGGCGACATAATTTAGTAGTAACCGTAAACGTCACCCATCAGGCCCATCCAGCATTGTATTTCGTCGCCCTTGGAAATTCCGTGGCGGAACCGATTGCCTTTTACTACCGACAAGCCCTCCACGAGTCCTTCTTACAGCAGTGCATATACACGCACAATCAAATATCCCTGGGTCGAGGGAGTCTAAGGTACAGATCGCTTATCCACGCACTGTAAACTGTTCACATTTCCAGAAGATAATGTGTTTGGACAGGGTTCTCTGTAGGCAGCCATATCTATATAACATAAAGTTGCAACACCTCACGAAGCCCCCATTCATTGTAAACCAGTGCGATGTCGACCAAACTTCCACGCAACAACCATGCTCCAGCCCAAATGATCCTATTACATCACGATCATCAAGACATCCAGAGATAACCATTTATCAAGTTCAAGAATCGTATTGTACTATCCTTCCCCGCGCGTCGCAGCAGTCATCAGACCCACACGAGTACTCCAGCGGGAAGCAGTCGACTGGCCATTAACTGTCAAGGTTTCCAGCGCTCCGCCCCCAAGATTGGCACCGATTCCACTCCCTTTCCGATTTCCAGCTCAGGCAGATGACGATATTTATCTACTGTATTATCAAAAAGATCACGAATTCGTCTCGTCTTACCGAGCAACTCGCGTTGGACATAGCACAGACAACCAGGTGGAATAATGCCGGGACCGCCCACTGGACGGAAAATGAAACGGAAATGAATAGGGGGCAGCGTGCGCGGCAGGCGCTTGGAGACTAGCTCGATTATGTCCATCTATCTGTTCGATGTACACATCGTGTTGGATGCTCGTGTTTATGCACATGTAATGGGTTGAAGACGCCGCATGATAAGGGAGTATGTCGAATAGTATCGATTGCCTTCTCTACCCAATCCCACTCTTGATAAGTATCGATGGTAATTCCCACCTGCAGAGAATCATTGACCTCTTGGAGTCTTGGGAATCCAAATTGTGATAAGGGTTAGCCTGGAAGCAGCGGATTTTAGGTAGGACACCGAGTTCGGAGTCACTAGCCCGATAAGCTTAACGAATAAATGTCGTACTGTCACGGGTGGTCAACACCTGATGGATGACGAGGACATTTCCTGACTCGACAAAGTTACATGTGGGTCAAGAAAGAAGACAAATAGTTTGAAGTGGTGTGGGTGTTTTAGTTTGCAACTTGGGAATCAAGTACACGAATGTTCTACATCGACGAAAGTACGACTCGTGTAGTACATGTGGTTCCGGGATTTACTGGTGGCATGTCAGTGAAACGCTGTTATCGGAACATGTGGCGTAATAAGCGGACCACCGAAGCTGGGAAGGGATCGACACTGGCACAGTGAGACGTCTACAGTATTGAGATGATTGGAGTTGACAGCCGGCATGGTGCGAAATTAGATCGGCGCTGAATTTGAAATGGAGTATAACGTTACTGGTAAGTTCCTCGGGGCTTGCTCCCGACGAATCCGCCATCGTTCTCGTCGCACTCGTCGTTGTTGTCGACAACCGCAAGCTATACCTGTATTATCTATCATACCATTTGTAGCATCCTATCTAGCTATCTTACTCATAACCCACAATCTTCCATTTTTCCGTTTCTCCGGAACCTAATTTCTCATTCACCCACGCGACCTCACAGCTCAACCCTGTTGCGCTCCCGCTCCTCATCGTCCTATCCATGGCTACCGTCCCTCACCCGGGATCGGCTCAGTCCTCTCTCCAAGTTCCTCAAGACGGTTCTCCTACAGCGCTGTCATGGGAAGGTGAAAAGATGTTCGTTGACAATATTTTTTTCTATCCCTTAGAATCGTTCATTCTGACCGCTTCTGCTCCCCAGGTTCAATATCTATATCCACGACTATTGTTTCAAACGAGGCTTCCGCAAGACTGCTCGTGAACTCATGAGTGAAGCAGAAATACCTCCCGACTCCTCCCCGCCGATCAACGCCAGGCAAGGTTTACTATTTGAGTATGCTTCCGCTCGTCTTTGCATTCTTCTGGTCTCTCATCTCAATTTGTCAAAAATTTAGATGGTGGAGTGTTTTTTGGGTGCTATTCACCGCAAAAGCCAGCGGCCATGGCCCCGACGAAGCACTGGTATATGCCCAGGTAAGAGGATCTTCGTTATCGTCGATCCGATGTATCTCCCAACCACTGCCCTGTCATCCCAGCACCAAGCTCAGCATCGCCAAACTTTTCAACATCGAATCCAAGGAACGTCCCTACAACAGCTTCCCATTGGCCAGCAGCCTCAGCCCTCGTCAATCCAACCGCAACCTGGCCTCCGACTTGCCAACGGCATACCCTCTAGACCAGGACTGGGCTTTTCTACAACCATGCCCAACGGCATCGCAGGTCCCATGCAGCCTGGAGGGCCGACTTCCTTCCCCATGCCAGGTCCTCTACCCAACGGACTTCCAGGACAACCTGGCCCCCCTCCCCCTGGTGGCGCTCCGCCGGCGCAACCTCAAAATTACCCGCAGATGCATACAGGCCAACGTCCTTCCGTCAGCGGTCCTCCGCCACCGCAGAACCCTCAACAGCAACCCCCGCCACAGGGCCCCCAGCCGCCGCAACAGCGCGGCCAGCCGAATGGGCCCTTCCAATCACCCACCATGGCACATTCACCGCAAAATCAACCTGGGCAGCAGCCCCCACAGCATCCACAGCAGCCGCCTCCAATCGGACAGCTCACTGGTCCCTCACCGCATCTACAGCACTTGACTCGCGGGGGCATGCATCCCCCGCAAGGCATGAATCAAATGAACCCGCAGCAGGTCCCAGGCCCCGGACCAGGGCCAGGCGGTAACCCCCCGTCAGCCTCGTCGCAGTTCCCAAGGTCGCCAAGTCGTGCTGGGACACCTGGGCAGGGACAGGGTGGTATGATGCATCCGAGCCCGTCGATGGCTGCCAGACCGATGCCTGGTCCGAATGCAGCGACCGCAGAGGGTCATATCAACGCAGAACTAATGCAAATCCCGCAGGCACATCTGCAGCTGCTTAAGCAAGAAGTGGGTGTTGCTGCGAAGGATTTGTCGGCGTTGACATTCCCAGATAAGGTAGGTTGTCGTGTTGGCCATAGGCATGAATTACTTGTGTTAATATTGGTGCTCGTAGCAACGAATACTGGCTATGTATCGACAACGGAAATCTGGAGGTGGCCCTCCACCGCCAAGCAATGCGACACCTGGTCCTTCGAACCAGATGATGCAACCCCCCAATCCCGGACGGAATAAACGGAGCAGCACTTCGCCAGGCGAAGAGGTGGGTCGAACTAAGCACATAAACTAATGATGATTTACGTTCCTCCCCAGCATGCAAATATACCTCGTAATGATTCATCACCCGGCCGGAACAACAAACGCATGAAGCCTTCACCAATGAACGAGCCTAGCGCCCCTGGGCCGACGATAGGATTCGCGCAGCATCCTTCTCAACAGCAACAGCAACAACAGCAATCTGGCAGCCAGCCACATATCATAATGCAGTCAGGAATGATGAACCGAAATCCGATGATAGGTGGTCCTGGTCCGGGTGGCATGAACGGAGGGGGACCAGGACCAGGACCAGGACCACATCCTGGCGGACCCCAGATGGGAGGCCCGCCGATGAACATGGGCATGGGTATGGGTGGTCCGCAGCCGATGGGCATGCCTCAGATGGGGACGATGGGTCCCGGTCCCGGTCCGCAGATGCATCCTATGACGCCACATCTCCAGGTGTGTTGTTTCTCGTCTTCTTCCGTTGGTGCATCTTGTTAATGTCCTTCTTCATCACAGTATCGGATGACAAATAAGGGAATGATGCCCCAGCAGGGTGGCGGGCCCAATAATATGGCAGGTTCTCCGGGTGGTCCCTCTGATCCTCCATTCAGTCTGGGAGCACCACCATTGGGCCATGGGCCACCAGGCACTGGACCGTCGTTCAACCCTGGCGCTAACAGGATGGGACAGAAGATGATGCCGCCGCCGATACCTTCGCCAAGTATAAATGGACCGAAGGACCAGGGTGGCGGTCCTGGAGGCCCTGGAGGGGGAGGGCCGCCTAACCAGAACGGCAAGAACCAGAACCAGGGGCAAGGCGGCGGGAATAATGTCACAAACAGCGATGGCTCACCGAGGAACCAGCCGCCTAATGTGGGGAACAGTGCTGGGCAGACACCGAATGCAGGTGGAACTGGTCCGCCAACACCTGCCCCAGGCTCACAGCAGAACCAGCAGCAGCAGCAGCAACAACAACAACAGACTCAAGGCCCGGGTCCAGGACAAAATATGGCGCCGTCGCCGTCATCACTCCTGGGTGGTCCGCCATCTCTGGGACCCGACTCGCTGTCATCAAACATTTTCTCGACGGATTTCATCCAGAGCGTCGCAAGCTCGCTGGATGAATTTGATCCTGCGATCTTCAGGCCTGACGGGGATATCAATTTCGAGAGGGACTTTGGGCAGTGGTTCAACCAGGACGCGATGGGCGGTGGACCGCTAGATGCGATGAAGTAAGGACAGTTTAATGGAGTTGGATGCACTTTCTATGCCGTGTTACTATGGCTCGCGTCCTCTGGCAACGCGCACCCTTTCTTAGTTTTAATGTTTGACCTTTTCACTGCTCATTGTTTGGTCATTCTTCCCTCCTTACGCGTGTCCGGCCCAGCGCTGGTGTGCACTGGAAGTAGAGGCGTCGCTGTGGTGTATGGTGCTGCTTTTTTAGTTTAGATCACTGTTGTCCTTCGTTTTCCCTTTCTGTTGCATATGTCCATCCCGGTGTCTTTGTCTACCTTTGTTGATTTCTCTACCTGCATCTTTTGTTGTTGTCCTCGGCTCTATCATCTGTATTTTCTATCTCTACTATCTTTAGTTTAGTTTCTTCTATCTCATACTTTTTTTTCAGTCGATTCTGTTGCATGTAGTGTCCTAAGTCATGGCCCCTGGATGGAGTGTTGGACCCATGTATGGAATGGATCCAATGATTCTGTAGTTTACTAAACAGACCGATATAGCATCAATGAATTTTAATTGAAGCCAATTGAATTTCCAAAATGCAAGGGTAACTTGAGCGGCTATAGTATATTGTTTACTGGATGCTGACTCTGCTCAATAGGTCAGCTAGAGTATCAGCCTGTGCATCCTTCTTGCCCGATAGGTCAGCTAGAGTGGCACCAGCGTGCGCCTCTTCCTCTTCCTCGTCCTCTTCCTCGTCCTCATCAGTTCTCAAGAGTTTACCACCTCGCTGTTTCAGTATGACTAGTAGTTCTTCCAGATGTTCGTCATCTTCCACCTCTTCGTTGTCCTGCAACTCTAACCGTTTTAAGCTTGTCAACGTACTCGAAATACACTCCCTCAACAACTTGTATGACTTTCCCTCTAGATTGTTATTTTGAAGCTGCAAAGCGTGAAGCCTGGGAGGCGGGTTTTCGGCGAGAGCACTCAAAATAACAGGGACTTGCACAGCATCTTCGTCTGAGAGATAACAATCGGATAGATTGAGTGTGTGCAATTCCTGCCACTTTCGCGCTCGTAGAACATCTGCCCACGCTTCCAAAGCGGACATATCCCCATCCGCCATGAATGTGTTATCCTGAAGATCGATATGTTGCAAATTCGGGCAGTGGCGAAGACCATCCGCAAGCGCTTTGATACCATCCACCCCGATGTCGTTCGATGGCATCCTGATATCAACTAGTGTCGTGTGGGCCGCAAACGCTCTAGCCCACACCGGTGCTGAGCCATCTCGTAGTTTATTGCGTCTACACATGACAGTTCGAAGGTTGGATGTCTTGCCGTCTTTGAGCTGGACGGAATTTAGAAGGGCGTTGGCGAGCTTTTCGCCACATTTCTCATCAAGACCGTTGTTCTGCAATTTCAGGACCTGGAGACTCCGGCTGGCGGTGAGGAATGGGACGACGCTGTCAACAACTTGGGCACCGATGGCGTTGTCGCTGAGATCGAGCTCTACTACGGAGGTCTTGTCTTTAAGTGCATTTAACATCGCCTCGAGAGCTTGCGGAATTTCGTTTTCTTTTCGATTAGTGAACATATCTGCAAAGTCAGCGACCTGATATACGATAAGTAGTAATGCACATATGATGGGATGAAAAACTGGCCTTGAGTACTGTTGTCTTTTCGAGAAACTCTGCCAATGCCACACATGCTTCCAGGCTAAAAGAGTGTCCTCCGAGGTGAATCTCCTCGATCACGGTCGGGTCGACAGTACTTAGCCAAGATTCAACAGCGGCGCGAGTATTTACTTTTGGTGCGAGCCCTTCTAGGGACAGAACTCTAGATATCGTCGCCATCTTTGTCCGGGGACGACTCGGTCACTGTGACCGTGACTGGAATGGGATGATCGATCACAGCACTTATGATGCTTACAAATTAGTAAATTACATATGCTGAATCAGCAACTTGGATGTGCTTTGTAACTCGACGATGTCGTCATTGCCGTTCAACCAATATTTAAAAATCTCTGCCGAGTCCGAGACTTGTAATCTATCATGGCTTCTATCGTTCTCTACACAACTGTAACTCCAAACGGTTCACAAGCTTCTATCTTTCTTGAAGAGCTTAAGGCTGCCTATCCCAACGCCGGAATAAAATACGAGTCGGTTAAACATCATGATCTTAAGTTACTACTAATTCTACCGATTTATCGCTCCCTTCATACAGTGTCCAAAAGCTAGACATATCCACGAACGTACAGAAGGCAGGTAATTTCACACATACCCCCTGTAAACGCTATTGATCGACAATCAGGAGCCCTGGTTCCTTAAGATTAATCCAAATGGACGAATTCCAGCTATAGTCGATCGTTCTCGCAACAACTTCGCTGTCTTTGAGACGGCAGCGATCATGTTGTATTTGGCACAGCACTACGACAAAGAGTTTAAGCTTTGGTTTGATCCCGCCAGCGAACCCGACAGCTACAGTGAAATGATACAGTGGACTTTCTTCGCAGTGAGTACCTTGGTCACATCGCAGGTTGATCATTTGTTAAACACACTCTAGCATGGAGGAGTTGGGCCTATGCAGGGTCAATGTTGGTACAGCTATCTGTCCATTTCGCGTTATGCTAAAACTATGGCGACCAGCGAACCACTTTAGAAGATCTGTGCCGGAGGCTATTCCCTATGCGAAGAAGCGTCTGTGAATTTTTTTTTCTTGCAAGCGGACCTGTATGCTCAATGTCCAATGCCAGGTTACCTTGACGAGACAAAACGGCTCTATGGTGTTCTTGAACAGCGACTAACTGGTCGCAACTGGCTCGCCGGTTCTGGACGAGGAAATTACTCGATTGCGGACATCAAAACATTCCCATGGTAGGACCTCAACGGTATTTTTGCATGGGTCGTTATACTCAACAGAGAACAAACGCCAGGGTTAGAATCCATGAGTATGCAGGCATCGAAACCCTCGATGAGTGGCCCAATCTGAAGGTGAATCAAACTTTCTGACCTACTCATTTTTATTGCTCATGATGGATTTAGGCCTGGTTGCAGCGGGCCGTCGACAGGCCTGCTGCTAGGACCGGCCTTTTAGTTGGGAAGTAAAGGGGACGGTATCATTCTATTGTGGTCAGAAGTCACCACTGTTATGTTATTTTATATAATGTTTTGGCACTTGCATAACGACACCAGCACGGAGAATGAGCCTTCATAACACGTGTACAGAGTATAGATGCCATGTGTGGATGTCCACGATACCAAAGATACATTGACCACCTCAACAGGAACAACGGGAACGGGAACGAATAGCAGAAGTGGAGCTTCTGACTCATCCTCTCATATTTCCTGATGAGAAGCGCAGGACCCCTGAAAGTAGCTGAAAGTTCACACAGATGCCTGATCCGGTTGGTCCTAATTTTTATCCGGACGGGTTTGGGAGGTTTTTGTCCGGAAATCGCCTCAGGCATCTGCTAACATCTCTTTTTCCCCTCCGCTGCGTGGCAAAGTTTGAAACGATGCCATGTAGGTGCACGATGTATTTTTTTTTCATTCAAATTGACGTCCTTTCCGTTAGTACACAATAAGTGCCATCGTTGTATAAATTAATGGACTTAATGGTTATGTCACGGTTTGTCCACCTTTGTCAACATGCAGTCACTTCAATGGGCCAATGACTCAGAAACAAAATGCTCCCATGTCTTCAATTTTGATTTCTAAACTTTGCCAGTAAGACAAACTTTGAGATCCATCTGTTCTCTAACCAACTAGCATATATGCAAGGTAATAAGGAGTGTGGAGAATATCCTACTTAATAATCTTTTGAAACATTGAGAGATTGCCATTGAATTGAGTTGAATAATGATGTTACAGACTCGGTACAAATATTTGAGTAAACAGAAATTGAAAAAGACAAAATCAAGGCGTGGCATTCCGTCCACTGCTACGACCCAGCATTCACGACATGATGGTCGAGGGAGCGTCGGAAGAGGTCGAATCATTCTCGTTCATTTCTTCACCCCATTGCACGTCATTGAAGGATCTCAGCAGTGACTTGAGGACTGTTATTCAGGCTATCACTGGCATGTGTTCGCCTTCCGTTACAAAGCTTCATATCTCCTCCCTGTGGGATATATCCATCCCGTTCCTTTATAACCTCAATCATGTCAAATACTTGGTGTTGGATGAAGTGCTTTTGGATTTTTCCCAAAAAAACTTGTGATGAGTCCTTCAACAGGAGGAACTCAGATCTTCCAAACATGCAATGAATGCTGTGACTGAGCAGTTTACGTGGAAGTTGCCATAGTTATGTGTTCAAGAAATAGGTGAGCAATTATGCTTGCAGTCATAATGAACGGGTCTCATGTCTGGCAGTACCAACGGTTATTCCTCCCATCCAAATCATGGCATATTCACAACGTATCGAACTCCATGGCATTATTCTACGACAAATTCGAGCTGGACCTGGAACATTGATACCATGGACGATGTGGAGGTCATTCTTCCTCAATTGCTTCCACTGCTTCATGTGAAGGGAATTATGGTTGTGGACACCGGAGAAGCTCGTAATGACTAGCCAGGGACTTTCTCAGTATCATGGATAATAATGCCTTAATTGAACCACAATATCCATTGAGGGACCGACACAGACCGTCTCTGTGACCAATGTACCTTTAATGAGTGCATCCTTCGGTTGCGAGCATTCATGATCATCGGGATTATGCGCCTGGCCAAAAACATGAATAATTTGACCAGCGACGCTCGATTGGATTTTTTTAAATTCCTTGGAGAGATGCAGCCTTCCGCAATAGCCCAATTTCAGATCTTGATTCGTTCCTTGCCTGGTTCGAAACATCTTGGAGTATAATATGTCAGATGTTTAATAATGCGTAATTTCATACCATGCCAATGGATTGGGATATGGTAATAGGAGCGAGACCAATGGAGACCCTTGATGTGGCTCGGCAACGTGGCATGGCGACGTTTGATGGTCCGATTTTTTTTATTCTCGCGAACTTGAATAAAGGCTTATGGAAAGTCACCCAGTGGCATCATATGGACAACCAAGGATGGACTTCTAGTGCAAGGGGCTGGACCTCTCACTTTGTTGAAAAGCATGGAATGCAGACTCACATTCCTTGGCACATTGTCATTGACACTCTTCATCTAATTGTGATGGCTCCAATGACCAGCCGAACTTGGATGATGAGAATAATCAGACATAAGTATACATACCCAGGCCGACCAATGCGATTGAGATTGATCAAGCCTGACTCAGGCATTTCCAGATTTTTGGCCGGTTTTTATCTGCACTCGCCTCAGGCATTTGGATGAACTTTCAGGCCCTGGTCCTGTGCACATGTCATGCTGGGCCATACACAATCCATCATTATATGTATACAAATTTTTGAGTTACATCCCTACGATTCTAATATTGTTGTATGCATGAACATGCCACACAGAATCTTCCCATCCTCTCATTGGGTGTTGCACCTGGTTTGACAAGCATCCTCCCACTAGGACTACAATAGAAGTTTTCATTACAAACATCATGCCCGAAATTGCCCCAAGTCGGGAAGAGGACCGTGCAGTCCAGAACACTGTAATGGGTAAGTTGTTGAAATTGTAAAGGTGGTGCAGAGATAGAAAAAGCTTACAAGTGTGCAGTGGCAAGGTCCACATCCCCTCGTTCCATTAATTTCATCTCTTCCACCAACTCTGAGGCAAGCTGCTGGTGAGACCTGTCTGAGAAGATAGTTCAGCTTATACAACACAAAGAGCTGGGTTCGACTCGAAGACTC
The DNA here is from genome assembly GCA_003313805.1 of Tricholoma flavovirens. Lineage (NCBI taxonomy): Eukaryota > Fungi > Basidiomycota > Agaricomycetes > Agaricales > Tricholomataceae > Tricholoma > Tricholoma flavovirens. Next base: position 20,540 of record QLOK01005224.1, read on the forward strand.
ACCATCCCAAATCTCCAACGAGCCCTGAGGGATGCTGAGGGCTGAGGCAACAGACACAACGATTGCCAGGCCGAGAATGTACTTGAGTTGCATGGTGTTGGATATAATTTGCAAGGAATAAAGCAAGTGTGTAGCGAATGAGTAGTAGTGGCCTGCACTGGAACTGAGGAAAAATCCAGTAACCATATCAAGTGCCTTTATGATACTCCAGCTGCAGCACTCCCGGGCCGCTCAGCCGAGATGAAGTGAATCGATTTAGACCTGACTCAGTTCCATAGTAACTTTAGTCTCGTTCCCATCCGTTGTGGTGCGGCCCGGTTCCCGGGCGGAGTTCTGTCGGAGAGTCAAAATACAGTGCAGAACTCGCACCATAACGTCTGGTGCATTTCGTATAGAGGAACCCTTGATCGTGTCACGCTCTAATAATAACCACATATTTTTGGCTCTTATCATATCTTATCTCAGGCTCCGAATTCACTCAATGGACTCCTGGAACGAGACCTTCTTTGACAAGGATGCACAAGCTTACGAGAGTTCAGATAGCTCTGATGATTCTGACTTCAACCCGTTCAGTGTTGATCCTGGCACTTCAGAAGAGGAAATTGATGTTGGTCCTGCCATTGAAGTTGTAAACACTCAACTTTTGCGCGAGCGGATGGATGGACAGATGGTAGATAAAGTTCGTGAGGTCCTCCGTGTAATGGCCCAGCTTGGAATAAATCTTGTGTTGTTCCTTGACGCCGTGAGCTGGGGAAATCCTGCATGTATTGCTGATCCCAAAATACGCTAAGCACAAGGGCCATCTTACGAGGATGAAGGAGAAGTAGTAACATGAACGGGATAGTTTTTCCAGAGCCAGTCCCTGCAATCACAACACTATCTAAGCCAAGTAGTATAGCTTCTGTCACGTCCAGCTGCCATTGATAAGGCTCTGCACCAGATCCGAACCTCTCTGAAAACAGAGCCCGCAAGTCGTGTCGAGTTTTTTCAGAGTCATAGTTGCTTTTTTTTTCTGCCGCGTCGCGAGCCTTTTGAAGAAGTGTTTTGGAACGCGCCTTTGCCGCATCATGATCAGAAGTAGAGTTGTGCGTCATCACTGCCAGTGACATGAGAGATTACAGACAGAAGAGGTAAACTGGGCCCGAACACAAGGAGACGCGGCGTAAACGCGGTATATCAAAGTGTTATTTTTGTGACTATGTGACATGATCAAGGGTTCCTCTATACAAAATGCACCAGACGTTGAGGTGTAGTCTCTGCAGTGTATTTTGAATCTCCGCCCGGCAAACGGGCCGCGCACCTCAACGGATGGGAACGAGACTAAGTAACTTGAATCGGATACCAAACAGCACCAACGAAGATGCTTTGTCAGCTGACCCCACACTGACATCCGTATATCCATAAGGTAGGGCTCAAGCACGATCTGCCAACATCATGTGATGTGACTACAGTCAGATGATGTGTGACTTCACCAAAATCAGAGTGATTAGTAGATCCGCGATAAGACCGATAAATTAGGTAGATTCTACAGTATTTCAATATGTACGATGAATAATAAAAGGCTACTATTATAATTAAAACATATTATCAGTTTCCATATCAGCCATTAGAGATTCAGGTAGAACCCTGTGGCCATGGTATTTTTTCCCTGCCCATGCAGCTTGTTTTCCAGTTAGTCCCCGATTATATGCATCCATAAATCTTTGAGCTCGATGTGCATATCTATTTTTGGTTCAGCATTTTCAGCATGGTGGGGGGAAGAAGGATGTACTTCTGCATCTGTCCTAAGGATATTGTCTCTAAGGCTGCAAGCATGTTCTTCTTGAGAATGTCTTCTTTTGATGATGGCGAGTAAAGACAGGCAAGAAATGTCTTCTGTGTATTGGCCTTAGCCCAATTCCCCAAGTTTTTTAAGACACCAAGAGCCCTTCTCAGCATCCAAACTGAGGTTTCGCAGCGTGTCACAACGTGTAATTAATGATATGACACATGTATTTTATTAATGGCACTTTGATGTGGACAGAAATCAAAAATCTAGCCACACTGATTTGTAGGTATTAACTATATCTAGAGATTGGTGCAGCCCAAATTTTCATTTTCACAATGCTCCGAATGCCATTAAATTTTTGGTGGAAAGTCGTCAAAATGTCAGGCTATATCACGTGATGTTGGCAGATCGTGCTTGAGCCCTACCTTAAGTAAAGGAGGATGGTCACGTGACTTGCCTTTGGGTCATGGGAGGTATTTGGAGTTATTGGTCAGCACAAATTTTCGAGGCTGAAGGGAGAATGGTCACGTGGTGGCTGTGTGATTACCAATATACATATGACTTTTTCTATATTATAAAGGGAGGACAAGGTTAAGAATCGTGCCTCAGGCACATGTGTTTTATTGTTTATCTCAATAAGTAGGTCAATGTATAATATTCTATTTATCTTTATAGATATTCTAAGTTATACTATTTATTCTACACTATTTATATGTTATCTAATAGTACTTCATTATATACAATATTTTTGGTGCGAGCTAATTCACTTGTACTTGCCCAAATGGCCTTGATGTTGTGCACAGACTTGACTCATGATGCTGCAACATAGAACTGCCCATGTGTAAACACAGCGCTCTGTAAATCCAATCCCACATGTCGATGGTCATGGAAAATGACAACTGAACTGGAAACTGCAGTTGTGAGAATTTAAAAGGCAGCTGTCCCTCAATTGGCTGCAGTCACATCCGTGGAATGAAGAGTTTCTCTCCAGCATGATCCCCAGTAATCAACCTCACCTCCAACACCCTTGGACATCCAACCTTCAG